>CM065483.1:43169290-43387732 GCA_032873175.1 Leptopilina drosophilae
ACGAAAATAAATTTTTTTTAATTCTTTTCTTAAATTTTTTTATAAAGAAGGTTGTATTTATCTGATAAAGTAAGCTATGGATAGTTTTGCATCAATTTTACAAAAATTAAAAAAATGTAATTTTTTTTATTTTTCGAATTTTTTGAAAAAATGCCATAACTTCCGTTCAAATTAATATTTTTAAATCGGATAAGGCTATGATTGTAAGTTACGTTAATACCTAATAGATGGCCAAGTTTTACTTTAATCGGTTGAACCGTTTTCAAGTGATGCGTGAACAAAGTTTTGCATACAGACAGACATTTTTTTGACATTTTTCGAATTCTCATGTCTCAAGAAGAAAAAAAAATATAAGAATTTTCAAGATTAGAGTAATGTACTGACAGAAGTCTGGTTTTATTAATAAGGATTGAACACGTTATTCCTTCAATTTAGTCTCCTGTTTTAACAATTGGGCTAAGATAAACCCACAGATCATTTTGCCCAACATTTTGCAAAGTTTTAGAAAAATTAAATTCACTTGTAAAATATTAATTGGCTGCATACATTTATAATCAGAAAAGTTAGATAGATTACCGATCTACAAGTTCGTACAAAAAAAACTCGAAAATGTTGATTTTTCTTTGAATAATGGTCATTCTCTCTTAGGGGGGTCATCTCGCACACCTTTCCCCTAAAGTTGTCTCACTTTTGAGAGATTAGAGATGTCAATCTCTAACCAGATGGACAACAGCGGCAGACTTTAGAAAAATGCTACTAAAGCATTGTTTCTTATATTAAAAATTTAAATTAATCTACGCCTTGACAATTTGTGTATTTTGTTAATAACTTTGTTAAATTCTTAAAAGTAAATTCACATTTTTAGCAATTTTTATAAAGGATTCAAACTTTTTATAATTGTTAAAATTAAAAAGTACATCTATTTTAAAAGTTCTGCCATTTTGAATTTTTAAAATACATAGAAACTTGATTTATTAAAGAAGAAATTTATAACAGTAATATCATGGAATCGAATTTGTCCTCATTTCATGAATTTTCCTATATTTAAAAAAAATTAAAAATCTAAATATTAAAAATGTTCATTAAAATTAATTAGGCAGCCATAGCATTTTATGCTATATTCTCAGCTTCAACTTCATCGGCAATGAGGATAAAAGTTTTCCAAGAAATTGTAAAAGTATGTGCTTTTGAAAATCTGAAATTAATTATCGGTCCATTTTGTTTGAAAATGCTGAAGGACGTGAAAAATGTTTTTCAAAATGTAAAATATACGAGCTCTTGGGTCCAATTTATTGAGGTATTTTTAATATCTATATTAATAACATCAAATATGTCTGTACTTTGTTTGGTTTTAAAATTATTTTTGTATAATATATCGATTTAAGAATGTTCGAACAGGAAAAACCTTTAAAAATGTCTATCATAACTAATACTTCATTTAAAATAAATTATTATCACTACTGAGTAACTTATCACAATATTTGAAAAATCAACCTAAATCTTAAATGATTGTACTTTCCTTTTCGTTCAACAAATTGAATATTTACTCATAAATAGAATGTTAAGAAGTAAACTAGAAGCGATCACTAGTTTATATATTTTGTGTTGTTGCAAGACGAGATTTCCGTCAATCCCGTTTCGTCTTGACTCGTTGAAACTAACAATGAGACTTATTTCGTAAAAGTTTCGTCACATCTTGGATAGTCTCAAAATTATTTTAACAAATGATAAAACTTATTTATTCTTAAATACAATGTATTTTTAAGTTTTATAAAGCATAAAAGTTTTTATTACAATTAAATTATTATTTATGCCATTATTATATCTACTACTAAACGAAAAATATACCAAATATTCTAACTTACTAGCTAAATAATGCGAGCTAAAACGCAAGTGTAGTTTATGACTCTAGTGTCAATAGTAATATTTATTAATATTTATAATTTTCTTATAAAATTAAACTTATTTAATGAAAATAGAGACTTTTGTCTTTAACATCTTACATTAAATAGAGGGGAGACAGGGTCTAAACGGGACAAGTCAAATATTTCCGAAACCATGAAGATTTTAAAATAATGTAAATAACCTATGAACGCACTATTTCGTGAAGTATATGCTGCTCCAGGTTTTAGGGACATGTCATTTTTCTTGTATATAATAGTATCTTGTATATAATATAATAGTTAATATGTAAAAATGTCGTTTTTCGCGGTAAAAATAAGAATTTGTTATTTCATTTTTTTGCAACTCATTTGGAAGTCGATCTCAAAATGAGTAATCGGCAACTTCAAGTGACTCGAAATGAGTAAAATAACAATGTTCTAGTTAGTTTTTTTTGTGTTTCGTGTTCCCTGGTTCGCATCTCTGTCATTCAATTCACAATCGTCGAACCTAAGAATTCGTTCTTTAGTTATCATAAATGCAATAAATCGACTGCAAGTATTAATGTTTTGACAAGTGCAACGTGTTTATTCATTATAACCAATTATTTTAATTCATATTTTTAGGAATTATTATTAATTTTTGCAATGTGATTGTCTTTTTATCATACATACAAAATGATACCCCTTTTGAATTATTTTTAATCTTTTCCCCAGAAACGCAGAATGAGTCAAAGACACTGATCTCTGTATATAGGCGAGACCGGGGCGTAATGGCTTACTTTTCACTTTTTGTTGTTTAACTTCATCATTTTTACATTAATTAAATTTTTGTTATGTGGAAAACTTAGTCCAACATCTCAGCTTTCAATTAAAAAAAGTACGTCCTAATATCACTCATACTTTTTTTCTAGAACAATTTTTTTTGAAGAAAAGCAAGGTGCAAGGTGGATCACTACCCGGAGCGTATTTAATTAGGAATGAAATTATTATTTAGAACATGAAATATTGTTATAATATTAACAATTTTTGTTTATACTATCAATTTTTAATAGAAAATATTGACAGTGGAACATATTTAACTTAAACTTTAAACAATTTTTGTGAAATTGTCAAATTTTAAAAAGTTGGAGCAAAGTACAAACTACATTTATTTCAAAAATCTATTCTCCAGTTGGTTTTTAATAAAATGTTATCATTTGTACTCATTTAAGCTCAAAATCTGATATACACACATTTTTACAACTATTTTTGAAAAAGATATGGGCGATTCTCCGCGTAGCGCACAATTTGGATTTTACTATTTTTGAAATTTTTTTTAAAATTAAGTAAAAGTCGATATAGAATTTTAAAGTTTAACATTCAAGAACGAAATATTCGTGGTGAGCCACAGACAAAATAATTATCCATGTAAAATTGATTCGACCATGACGCACAAGAAAAACTAATTTTTTAAGCAAATTATTATCGATTTAAAAAATTCTTTTTCTCTACGTCTTTTGTTTTCACTTGCTTTATGCTACAAAACTTGTTTTGAGGTTAAATATAAATAATTATTCATTTTATTGCAAATATATTATGATTCGACCATAACGATTCTGTGATTCCCTATGCAACTTTCATGCTTGTAACACATATAAAACAAAAAAATAATCTTTTTTATTAATTTTTTTAGTAATTTACTTTGGAGAGTTTATTGATGTTTTTCATTAATGTTACGTAATTTTTCGATATGATTTTTTATTTAAATTATGCAATTTTAGAAAGTGATTCTACCATGACGCGAAAACGGGGGACAAGAAATAAATATAAAAATATTTAAAAATAAATTATTTTTCCATTAATGTTTTGTTTTTCTCAATTCTACTAATTCATAGACAATGAGAAAATATCAACATTCATAATATTTACTATTATATTTTACTAAAAAGACAACATTTTATATATGAAATTGGAGTCTCCAGGTGCGAATTTCGGTCGGCCGCCACAGTTGGAACGTCGGGCCAAAGTCGGACCAACTGTGGCAGCCGAAGTTTCGGCACCCAAAGGTGGCCCGACTTTGGTTCAATGTTTCTCCCAAAGTCGGGCCAACCATGAATGCCGACCAGGAGAACTGATGGTCGGCCGACCATCGGCCACAGTTGGGCCGATGGTCGGGTGAACTTTGGTCGCCACAGTTGAGAAAACCAACTTTTTTAAGGTCGGCCGACCATCGGCCACAGTTGGGCCGACGGTTGGGTCCAGTTGTAGTTTATAAAGTTATCACGCTCCTTCTTCAGACATGTGAGCGTAGCATAGTGGTAGCGTGTGTGGCTGTAGTGCGTTAGGTTGCGAGTTCGATCCCCCCAAGCGTTAAATATTTTAATATGTTTATAACTAATATAATGTATGTGCGATAAATGAGTGATCAATTGAAGGTAATTCTCAACTTCAATAAACATTTTTTTTATTAACATTTGTCATTGGTTGGCAAGACTACCTTTACCAAAGTTGAGCCGACCGTGGTTACCGAAGGATGCCCAACCATTCGATCCCACGGTCGGCGCAAGTTTGGCATCCATAGACGGCCCAACTTTGGTGCCAACGGTTGGTCCAACTGTGTCAACCGTTGGAAGGCCGGCGTGATCAATCCACAGGGTGGCCCGACCTTTGGCTGACCAAGTTGGGCCGACCATGAACATGGTTTGCCCGACTATGGGCCGACCGAAAATTCGCACCTGGGTTGCAAGTATTGTTTTAATATTTGTGAACGCAACCCGCCATTGCAGTGCGAGTTCAACTCGCACTTGTCCAAATTTTTTAAATTTAATTTAAAAATTTTTTTAGATTTTTTAATATATTTTTTGTGATTAGATTGTAAAAATATACTAATAAACCCATTTTTAGTTAATTAGATCAAATAATGTAGAAATCAGAAAAAAATAAATTTTAATTTTTTTTTTAGATTTTTAAATATATTTTTGTGATTAGACTGTAAAAATATACAAATAAACCCATTTTCAGTTAATTAGATCCCATAATGAGAAAATTAGAAGAAAAAAAAAATTTTTCTAAATTTTTTAGTTTTTCCTTGACAACGCTATGGCCATCACCTCCAATCACATTCTCTATATTTTTCCTGTAATCTACGTGTGAAAATACGTATCTGTACCAAATTTGAGCTCTCTAGGTCAAATAGTTTAGCCGCTAGGGGGGGGGACACGATTTGGCTACGGACACAAGAGTATCACCAATAGGATTCCGTTGGTACACCGAAGGTGTACGGAACCCTAAAAATGATTAACTTTGTAAAATAAAACAAGGCTTTCGCGCCATAATTTTATACTTTTACTACAATGAAAAATGACCGCCGTGATAAAACTTTTCCTCACAGCATTTCCAATCCAGAGGTATATAGAGATCAGTGATCAAAGGGGTATCATTTTTGTTGTACTTCAAAATGAGTATCATGTGCAACTCATTTTGAGATCATTTTTTTTCTGTGCATAACATACAGAAATTTCTTTTAGCTCAAGATGTACTGAGTTTAGTAGAAAAAAATTTTAATGAAAAACGTTAAGAAGAAAAAATATATTACAGGTTAATTATTAAATGCCAGTGAGTGGCTGAATCGGACATCTTGATAAAAAACATAAAAATCTGCGAATACTATAATTTATTTTAAATTAAATAACTATTCTATATTATATTTTTTTCATAGAACCACTTTACAAATAAATAAATAAAAAATTTATTTTTTATCCTACAAAAGGCGCTTTTTTCATGGCCAAAGAATCAGCTGTTTCCATGCGTTATTTTTGCCCACTAGAGAAAACGGTCACTATTTTTATACAAGTCGAACAAGTGAATGATTTTTACTCTCTGTCGTCTGCGATCAGAAATCGCCACTTTTGTGCATTCGGAATATAATATTATTAAAGCTCGAATTAACAAGCGAGTTTCTGCAAACAGACAATTCTGAAAACAATAATTCATTCTATATTATATTAATTATCTAAACAAAGAATTGATTTGAATTTTCTACAAAAATGTAGAAAATTTGTGTCTCATTCTTTAATTAATTAGCCGCGTCCGGTTTATCCCCACCAATTTTCAGATTGGTGGGACTGTTTTTGACCTAGTCACCTTCAAAGCAATATATCTCTAAAGCTACTGTAATTTTTTTAAATCGAACAAATGCAATTTGTATGGAGTGTCCAGCGTCTAGGAAATGCGTTAAAAGCAGGATTTTATATTATATTATCTTCAACAATTTTATTAAAATTCTTGACAAAATTTCAATTGTTTTCAAAAATTTTATTAAAATATAATAATAATAAATTTATTAAAATAGAAGGTGTACTACATTTTAATAAAATTTCCCGAAAGAATTCAATTATTTAGAAAAAAATGTTCAGGGAATTTTTGATTCTATAAAATAATCATAGCTATAGACCAACTCTAAAGTGCACCAGGGTGTCCAGGAGTTAGGTGAACATCTTCTTCAGGGAATTTTTTGTTTCTATCGAATAATCATAGCTATAGAACAACTCTAAAGTGCACCCGGGTGTCCAGGAGTCAGGTGAACATCTTCTTCAGGGAATTTTTTGTTTCTATCGAATAACCATAGCTATAGAACAACTCTAAAGTGCACCCGGGTGTCCAGGAGTCAGGTGAACATCTTCTTCAGGGAATTTTTGTATCTATCTAGTAATCACAGCTGTAGACTAACCGTAAAGTGCACGCAGGTGTCCAGGAGTCAGGTGAATAGCTTCTTCAGGGAATTTTTTGTCTCTATCGAATTATCATAGCTATAGACTAAAATTTAAATGCAACTGGATGACTAAGAGTCAGTTGTACATCGTCTTCAGGTAATTCTGTTTTTTCTTGAGTAATCATGCTTCCAAATTAACACTTAAGAACATCCGGATGTCCAGGAGTCAGGTGAACATAATCTTTAGACAATTTTTGTTTCTATGGAATTATCATAGCTATAAACTAACCCTAATGTGCACTTTGGACTTCTGGACTCCTGGACATTAGTGTATACCGTAATGTTAATTAAATGCTATAATTATTAGATGGAAACCAAAACTGACTTCGCGTCTTCCGTTCTGTAGCACGGATAATCTATGTTAGTTTATTATATGATAATTTTTTTGTACATAAATTAATAAAGAGATTTGAAAACATAATATTTTGTTATTTTCGCAGCATGATGACTCGAAAAAAACAGAATTCTCTGAACATGACGTTTACCTGTCTCCCGGACACCCGGATGCATTGTAGGGTTTGTCTAAATCAATGATTATTTAGTAGAAACTAAAATTCCCTGAGGATGATTTTTACTTGACTCTTGGATACCCGAGTGCACTTCAGGGTTAGTCTATGTTTATGATTATTCAGTATAAACAAAAATTTCCTGAAGATGTTTAGATGACTTGTGGACATCGGGTACACTTGAAGGTTAGTATACAGCTATGATTATTAGATAGATACAAAAATTCCTTGAAGAAGATGTTCACCTGACTCCTGGACAACCGGGTGCACTTTAGAGTTGGTCTATAGCTATGATTATTATTCGATAGACACAAAAATTCTCTGAAGAAGATGTTCACCTGACTTCTGGACACCCGGGTGCAGTTTATGGTTCGTCTACAGCTATGATAATTCGATAGAAACAAAAATTCCCTGAAGAAGATGTTCACCTGACTCCTGGAAACCCAGGTGCACTTTTGGATTAGTCTATGTTTATGATTATTCAATAGAAACCAAAATTCCCTGAGCATGATTTTCACTTGACTCCTGGATACCCGGGTGCACTTTACAACAGTATATAGCTATGATTATTCGATACAAACAAAAATTATCTTAATATGATGTTCACATGACTCCTGGACACCCGGGTGCACTTTAGTGATTGTCTATAGCTATGATTATTTTGATGGAAACCTAAATTTCCTGAAACTGGTGCAAGTACTTAAAAAACACGGGTACCCGAAATTTTCGAGTACCCGAGTGGATTCGTGTACCTGAAAAATTCGGGTACCCGGTACATCGAGCCAAGCTCGGGCTCGGCTCGGCCATTCGAGCTTTTTGCACACCTCTATAGTATTTTCTTAACACAAATCACAAAATAAAATGTTACTCAGAATTTCGTTAAATATATAATCGAAATAAATTAAATATTTAAAATTAAAAGTTTGTTACAAATTGGTGATTATAAAATAAAAATTATGATAACTCTTTTCATTTATTTAAAGCCAATATAATTTGATTAAAAATCCGCATTAAAAATTGAAATTATGCAAATATTTTTTACTTATTTCTAAAAAAAATTGAAATTTTACTAAAACATTGAATTGTGACATCGACATGTAAAACAAAAAAAATTTGTTTCTTTTTTAAAAGAAAACTTTCTGAAAAAGAAAACGAATTTCCTTAATTTTGATTTGTCAAACAAATAAACTTTATAAAAAAAATTTGCAAACAATTTGTCAATTAGAATACTTAATTTTCTGGTAATCAGTTTTGAATCGAGACTTTTGGTTTTATCTTGATCTTGACACAATTGATCTCGTCTCAACTTGAATAATTGAGACGAAGTATATAGTCTGAATTTTCTTTGTCTTGTTTCGAAAAATCTTTAGTCTTGTGACAACATTATATGCAAATTTTTTACAAAAGTAGTACAATGCAAGGTATAATGTCGATTGTTATAAAGATAAAGAATTGTAATTGTTATTATACAAGTTTAGGGAACGTCCATAATTGATATCACGCTTTTGGGGAGAAATTCTTTACTGAACGTAACGCAATGTATTTTTCTTATCTGAAATTGCAATAATTGCGTGATAGGGAAAGGGAGGGGTTGAAAATCTTAAAAAATTGCGTAACATTATTTGTAAACGCTCCCTTTATACAACAATTGAGTTCCTGGATTCTATAGCGACCGCTAATGACAGAACGTCCAAGCGCCTGTCCTGCCGGAAGGATGTTCCGAAAATAAGGCTTTTAAAAAAAGAGAATTCAATTTTTCTTTTCCGGAACTCCTTGGGATTAAAGTAGACGAAAAAATCCATATATTTGACTTTTTAAAATAATAATATTAAACCATTTTTCAAAGCCCTCAAACTTGCTGTTTCTAAAAAGTAAAAAAAACATTTTTTCGTAAATTTAATGTAAAATCCACAAAAATCAATATATTTTGACCGGTCTAGTCTCCTTTTCTTCAGAAACGTTCAAAGAATGAAACCTATTTGTTTAATTTAAAAAAATTTCATTTTTAATGTTAATCAGCAAAATTGCGGCCAATTGAATAAAAACTCTCTTCAAATTTTCTTTATAAAATTAATATGGGAGCAGATAAATACAAAAACAAATATATCGTTGGAAAGGTAATGAAACAAGCTTTCCAATGATGTAAATATCGAGTTTTTAAATTTATATGCCTAGGCTTGGTACTCTTTTAAACAAAGCGAAAAGTGTCCTGCCGGCAGGACTTTCATCATTTTGTGACTAAAAATTATATGAATTTTTGCAAAATTCAACTTCTTTAAGCTACCCTGCTCTTCGGTTTGAACTTACAAGCTCGACATTTACATGCGCTGAAAGCTTGTTTCATCACCTTTCCAACAATATACATTTTTTTTTGTTTATGTTAATCCATATTAGTTTTATTTAGCGATTTCGGACGGACTCACCTGAGTCTTTTTGGTCCTGTCGGAAGGACGTTGGACGTTCTATCACTAAGCGTCGTTACAATTTTTATAATCTAAATATAAACATTTTTCAATAAGGAGTTTAATATACAATACCAACATATAATTACATATTACAGATACTAGTTGAGAAATGGGTCCACTTAGGGATTGGTCAAGAAGCAACACACATCCTCTCCTATCTAGCAAGCCTTCCTTTAATACCGTCTAATGAATTTTTTAATGCTGTGAAAACATTGTTTGTCATGATTGAAAACACATTGACTGAACAAACTTTAGATTTCGTTAACGAAATAAATAACATGATAATTTGGGGAACCGATTTTATTCCTGTTATAGAAAGCATCTACGAAAGATCAAATGATTTAATTGAATCGAATAACATCAAACTGAGAAATAAATTGCTAAATGCAAAATCAACTGAAGAATTTATAGGTAAGAATTGTTAATGAATATTTTACTTTAAATTATTAATAATATTTTAAATCTTGTTATGGACGAAGAAACAAATTACCTTTAGGTGAAAAATTATATTTAATATTTTTATTTGGACTCCTATAGGTTGCTATAAAATTCTTACTCACGTTTTATTTGCATAAATATCTAATTTTTATTAAAGAAAAAAATGATAAACTATCCATTTGTCCATTCTATAGATATTTGACCCCTTAAATCGGAATCGATTGAAATTTACTTTGAAGACGCCTTAGTCTCAAAAAAGAATACATGGGTGATTCTCCTGAAAGGGACCTTTTTTGAATTTCCAGAAAATCAAAATATATTTTTTTTTACTTTTCTTTTTATAAATAAGTTTTGACGATGTTTAAAGATACAAATATAAATTGTGCAAAATTAATTCTCAGAAACTCCAGCAACATTTTATTATCATGTATTGTAGATGTTAAGTACAGTAGGATCTTCCAATAGTGCAGTCATTAGTGAGTTAAGTAGACGAGGGGTTCCTGGAGGCAAAGGGAAAGGGAATCTGTGACGTCAAATACAATACACGGGCCTGAAATATTTTGGTTTTTTGTACTCTTCCAACAGTGCACAATATTCCCGACGACTGCACTATTCAAAGATCCTACTGTATAATTAAATAAAACTTTTAAATGAATGATTTTGTAAAAAAAAAATCTGTAGGAATATTTTTTTTAACCCCTTAACTGCGGTGACGAAGATTTGACGGCCGAAATCTTCGTCATCCGCAGTTAAGGGGTTAATAATAAATTGTTATGTTTTAATTTATTACAGATTTTGCTTTTTTTATTTTTATTAAATAAATAATTTAATTTTGAGGATCAGATATATAAAAAGGCTTTAAAGATGAATTGATAACTTAATGAATTATTTGTAGATGAATTTGAATTTTTACCCACAGTACCGAGATTTTTCTAAATATTTACTTGCAATATTCGGCATATTTAACTAAAAAGTTTAGTGAAAATTGTATAAAGATTAATATGTCTCGATTAAATAAATGTTTAGTGTGAGCATTTCCTGAACATGTTCTGAAATTTTTCACTTAAGTATAACTGTAATTAAGCGAAGATGTTATTGAAATGTTCTGAAAAGGTTCGCGCTGATCACCTATTTACTCGAGACATTTAAATCTTTACACAACTTTCAAAAACATTACAATTAAATATTTCAAATATTGCAAATACATATTTAATACATTTTTAAGAAAGTTTCGGTGCTGTGGGGTCAAATATTCCATTTTAAATATATTAAAATGGAAAAATAAACTTTAGATTCTGAACTGTAATTTGATATATATTATAAATATTTTGAAATTATTTAATTAAGGTAAATGTCCCTATTTGTGGACTACTTAAATTTCCACTACACTTAAAAGTGAAAAAATTACCTTTACGTTTCTTTTAATAAAAATCTTTTTTTACGATAAGAAGATATATTAATTTTGAAAGGAAATATGACTTTAAATTAATGTTTTATTGTCAAAATATAGTAAATTATTGTGTTTTTATGAAAAAAGGTTAATGTACCAATTTGTGAACTGATTAGTATTTTTCATGAATTCGCTACGATACACTCATTTTTATATGCATTAGCTGATTAAAAAAGTAAATTAATATCAAATCTCATAAATACTCACTTTAATTTATAAAACTTTATTTTTTTTGCTCTGATAAACTCTAAAACGTAAACCTGTCAAATGACTTGATTGCTTGCAAATGTCAAAATACAAAATATAATTATTAAAACATTTTTTTCATAAAATACCGTTTTATAATAATAAAATATGTTTCAGAATAAAAAACAACTACTTACAACAGTATATTTAATTGATTTCTATTTAAATTTGCACATTTATGCGCAAAGTGCACAAATCTGTACACGTACATAAATAGGGACATTTACCTCATGTTACAATATAATTATAAAATTTACATGCTATTTAACAAAAACTCGATAGTAAAATTAAATATGTTTTTCAATAGAAAAAACTTTAAATATAAGCATTAGAAGATTATATAGAGATAGGTAAATCTTCGTAAGTTATAAATAAATTTTTCAAAAAATTTTAACTAGATAGAATATCAATAAAAAATTTATGTAAATTATGAACTCCATGTTGAAAACTCGTGAAGTGATCGCTTGCAGGAGAATCACCCACATAGGAATTGAACACAAACGGAAATTAAAAAGATTGGTAAAAATTTAGGAAATTATTCTATGAATTTAAGTTAACTTAGGGTAAGTGCGGGTATAGTCGGACAGTACTAGTAGTCGGACACTTTCGTGGTTTTTGGCAAATAAATAATAATGCATTGTGATAATTACTTTAAAAAATATAGTATACGAATGTGTAAAGTTTATATTTTATGAAAATAGTGTTATTTTACAAAATAATTAAACAAGAAATATTTTATTTAATATTTAAAAAATCATGGTGTCCGACTATAAATACAACCATTTTCGAGTAGCGCAATGAGTAGCACAAAGTTTTCTTGATAATTAATCATAAATATTAAAACTTATAGGACTTGAATATTATATTAACCCTTTAACGCCGGGAAGGGGACACATATTTAACTCAACTTTTAAAGCCATCGTTCTTAACGATTTCGTTAGTTAAAAATTTGGTAGGTATCCATCCCTATAGAGTTTTTATCGCTCTTTCAGAATCTGAAGATCAAATTTAAAAAAAACCTTAATTTGAGAAAGTTGTGAACATTTTTTCGACAAAAAACTAAAAAATTTTTACTTTTTTTTGAAAAAATAAATTTTTTTAAGGTAGCAAGTAAGAATGCATGTGTAAAAACTACAAATATCGCGTCCGCAAAAACCAACCTTCAATATGGCGAAATATACGTTTAAAAATTTCAAAATGGCGATAGAAGACATTTTTCTAAATAAACATTAAAGTCTATTGTACGAATTTAAAAAAAAATTGAATAATCTTGTCACTTTGTATTTAGGGGTTTTTGAGGTTGCTGATCACGAATCTAATATTAGTTTTTCGAAATTCAAAATGGCGGATCCAATATGGCGATCGTAAAATTAAAAAATCGTTAGATTCTTTTGAAATTTGTTACTTAAGGGTTTTTGCCGTTGCTCATTACGAATCTGATATTAGTTTTCCAAAATAGAAAATGTCCGATCCAATATGGCGATTGAATTACGTCCTTAAAAAATATTAACATTTTTTTGTGGATTAAGAAGGTGATAGTTTTTTATATGTTCATGAAACAAAAATAATATACAAAATTTGGAAACTTTTACTTTTAAGACAATCCTATCAATTATAGATTTTACTAAAAACCAAGTTTTGCCTGTCATATTAATTCTACTATTTTAAATTTATAATATTTCACATCAGATTTTAAGTTACAAATTTCAACAAAATCCAATGATTTTTAAAATTTACGATCGCCATATTGGATCCTCCATTTTGAATTTCCAAAAACTAATATCAGATTCGTAATCAGCGACGCCGAAAACCCCTGAGTTGGAGGTTTCAAACATATTTTGTCAAATTTAAAAAATATATTCCGCCATATTGGATCCGCCATTTTGAATTTCCAAAAACTAATATTAGATTTGTGATCAGCAACCGCAAAACCCCCAAGTAACAAATTTCAAAAGAATCTAACGATTTTTTAATTTTACGATCGCTATATTGGATCCTCCATTTTGAATTTTTAAAAACTAATATCACATTCGTAATCAGCAACCTCAAAAACCCCTAAATACAAAGTGACAAGATTATTCAAACTTTTTTAAATTCATACAATAGACTTTAATGTTTATTTAAAAAATGTCTTCTATCGCCATTTTGAAGCCGCCATTTTGAAATTTTTAAACGTATGTTTCGCCATATTGAAGGTTAGTTTTTGCGGACGCGATATTTGTAGTTTTTACACATGCATTCTTACTTGCTACCTTAAAAAAATTTATTTTTTCAAAAAAAAGTAAAAATTTTTCAGTTTTTTGTCGAAACAATGTTCACAACTTTCTCAAATTAAAGTTTTTTTAAATTTGATCTTCAGATTCTGAAAGAGCGATAAAAATTCTATAGGGATGGATACCTATCAAATTTTTAACTAACGAAATCGTTAAGAACGATGGCTTTAAAAGTTGAGTTAAATATGTGTCCCCTTCCCGGCGTTAAAGGGTTAATAACTTCTAACATGCTTTAATTCTATTTTCCAGCAGATAGCAATTAAAAAATTATCTGTTTTATTTTATAAATCCAAAATATCTGACAGATGTCCGACTATAGAAACAAGAGAAAAAAGTGTCCGACTACTAAAGCATTCGTAATTTTTCATTAAAATGCTTATTTTTTTTAAATACTCAAGTATTTGTAACAAATTTATATGATTTTTAATCCTGAAGAACTCCTCTAATTGATAATGTGCTTTTAAATACAGTAGATATTTGTTATTTCAAGAAAAAAAGCATAATATAAGATTGTACCCTTATGTGTCCGACTACTAGTGCATTTACCCTATATCATTTAATACCTTATAATTTCTATTAGAAAATAAAAAATAGTTTTTGATTTATTTTATTTAGTTTTACTTAGAGAATCGTTTTATTTTTGAAATATTAAAATTTGTCTTATTCTCATCTAAGTATTATTTATCATTGATAAACTATAAGTGAGATTATTTTAATCTTAATTTTAAATTTAAAACAAAGTGATCGACTTTACCCTGAATGTATTCATCACGTTTCAGAATAAAATTAATGAAATATTTTTGTAATAAGACAGAAATATTTATATAGTTCTAAAAAGAACATCCGATTACATTAAAAACTTAACTAAAAAAAGTAAAACTCAAAAATAATTATAAAAAAACTTAAAATTCTAAAAAACATTTTTTTCGGATACCTCTAGAAACACTTGACCGCCTCTGATTCTATGCTGAATTCATGACACTAAACGAAAGTTCGAAATAATATTCACAGTACCAATATCACCATCTTAAGTTGAGTTCATAGGGTCGAATCGCTATTGAGCGGATTTACCCTATGAGCGACATTACCCCGTCTCCCTTAGTCAATATTACCTGATTATCAATTCATTTTGGAAAATACAGATATAACTTTAGCTGCATCAATGAATTATTTCTTTCAGTGTAATTGTAAGATATTTAATTTAAACATTGAAAGTATTATATTTACAATAATCAATTAACATTTTTCGGTTTTGTAAACTCACGATGTTTAAATTGTCTTCCGTATATGTGCCGTTCCACGAGTGAAGGGACTTCAGCTGCAATAGAACAAATGTTAAAGAAAAGGCATTTAAAGTAGAAAAGTATAGAATGATATAAATAACTCGAAATTAATTTCTTTGCAGCTAAAGTCTCTTTCCTCGTGGAACGTCACATATACTTAATCAGCAAAATAATATATACTTTTATTCTTAATATAGACAAAATTACTACCCTAGCAAAGAAGCTGACAATTGGGGAAAAAGAAGTGAAATCTATGATTCAAAACGCCATGATGGATTCTATTCAACGCCTGAAAAAAAATTCGTAAATAAATTATTTTATGTTTAGGGTTCCGTACACTGTATTTGTGTACTGATGAAATCATTATGACTTTATTTCCCATATAGTATGTAATGTTGGAACATTCCAGTAGTATTTCTGGAATATCAACAACATTGAGGCATTATTGGTAATGTTAAGGTAGTGTTCTCAATATTGATATAATATTATGTGCTACTGGAGAATTCAATTTTTTTGTAAAAAATTATGAGAGTCGATCCAGATCCTCCCTTAACTTTAACGTATCGGGACATGGTGAGATGAAATTTTGTTACTCATACTCATTTTTAAATGTAGACTACAGAAAAATAATTATAGCGAACCTATATTGAGGTCAAATTTACGAATTAGGAAGGGAAAAATCGGTTTGTTTCTAAAAAATCCAAAAATTACCATTTCCTCCACCTTAACTTCTACATATTGGGGCATGACTAAAATTCAGTAGGGGAGACCGAGGCGTAATGGCTAACTTTTCACACTTTTGTTGGTTTACTCGGACATTCTTCTTCTAATTAAATGTTTATCTCACAGAAAAAATTACTCTGGTATCTCAGCTTTATTTTAAATCTAAAAACGTGCCGATATGACTCTTACTTTTTATTCTACAAAAGTTTTTATGGAGCACTGCAGATCTCCAAAATACGCCAGGAGCCGAGACGTATTGGATAACTTCAGGGGCGTAATGAATAATGATTTCAAATTATATAATTATATAATATATTATCTACAGCTTCCAATCTTATTGTATATCGTAAATTAAGTTTCCTGGGTATTCCGTGAATGCAATTTTTACTTAGCAATATTTTCCTACCGTTTTTGTAATAATATCCTGTGATATTGGCCCTCTCTTAATTTTTTTTGGGAATTTCTTAGCTTGAAATTCAATATTTGTAAACTTTAGACCAAAACTTAAAAATTTTGTCAAATACACCAAAACATACTTAAACTAAGTGACAAATAACCACAAAAACGTACCTACTCTTCACCAATATGGTTGGTTGCTCTTTATACATAGGGAATTGCATTAGCCATCACGACCAAGCGTACTTGGCAAGTATTTTGTAATTTTTTATCAATACAATAAGTGTGAATAAAAAATTTCCAATTAGCCCTTAAAAACAAATATTTCAAGCTCAAAAAGCTTGATTTTGGTTTCTTTTTAGGGTTCCGTACACCTTCGGTGTACCGACGGAACCCTATTGGTGAGACTCTTGTGTCCGTAGCCAAATCGTGTCTCCCCCCTAGCGGCTAAACTATTTGACCTAGAGAGCTCAAATTTGATAGATAGGTATTTTCACACGTAGATTACAGGAAATATATAGAGAATGTAATTGGAGGTGATGGCCATAGCGTTGTCAAGGATATAACAAGATTTTTGGCCAAAAATGCACAAAAAGTGACCATCCCCCCCCCCCTTAACTTCTAAACTATTCAACGTGGAGGGCTAAAATTTGGCATACTGGTGTATGTTAACGCGAATATTATATGAAAAATATAGAGAACTTTCTATGTAATAATGGCCATAGCGTTGTCAAGGAAAAACTAAAAAATTTAGAAAAAAATTTTTTTTTCTAATTTTCTCATTATTTGATCTAATTAACTGAAAATGGGTTTATTTGTATATTTTTACAGTCTGATCACAAAAATATATTTAAAAATCTAAAAAAAAAAATAAAAAATTTTTTTTCTAATTTCTACATTATTTGATCTAATTAACTAAAAATGGGTTTATTAATATATTTTTACAGTCTAATGGCAAAAAAAATATTAAAAAATCTAAAAAAAAAATTTTTAACTAAAATTTTAAAAAAATTGAACAAGTGCGAGTTTCGTACACAAATATTAAAACAATACTTGCTACATTCATCGGTAAATGGTAGAATTAAAATAAACAATTAAAAAAATATATTAAAATCATTTGATAAAAAAAATAATTAAAAAAAATTAAAGTATTGTATATCTAATATTGTAAACAATAATAAGTAGAGGAACAAAATTCGCACAATTAGTTCCTCTACTTATTATTGTTTACAATATTAGATATACAATACTTTAATTTTTTTAAGTATTTTTTTTATCAAATGATTTTAATATATTTTTTTCATTGCTTATTTTAATTCTACCATTTACCGATGAATGTTGCAAGTATTGTTTTAATATTTGTGTACGGAACCCGCCATTGCAGTGCGAGTTCAACTCGCACTTGTCTAATCTTTTTAAAGATATTTTTGAAAACGTTACTTTGATATGTCAAAAATAGTTTTTCTACTATATTTCTTACATTAGTGAATGAATATTAGAGTACTCGAATATTAATGAAACTTCGTACAAAGTTGAAATATACCAAGTATTACGATCTATAAATAAATTACGATTATTCATTACGCCCCTTAGCCGTTTTACGCCCCGGTCTCCTCTACACATGTGCATTTTGACATGAACACTGATACTTGCTTTGTGGAATGGCAGCGCATCCACAGACTGTTGCTCCAGTCTGGTGGGTTTGCATCTTTACCACTGTGTGTCACCTAAGCGTGTCACCTATGCACCTGCTTCCGAAACTACTAATGTACTTAATAATATAATATTTAAATGAAAAAATTTTTTAATACTTATTAAAAATGTACATTTTAATGCTTTAACTTACGAAAAAATTCACTTCACAACAAAATATTAACTTTAAAGTAATAATAATAATAAAATATAGTTTTTAAATCGACTGTTTTTTAAAGATACGTTCATTCGGCTTGGGATGAACGATATGCAGTTTTACTTGTAGATTATAAGAAAAATCATATTTGACCTTATTGCAGGATTTTCTTACGTTATAGAAAGGAAAGAATTTGACTTTTTTCGAAAAAAGTACTTTTTCAACCCATTTTGCTTCTACATATCAAAACCTAATGAGATGAAATTCGACACACTAGTATTTTTGCATGAAGAATACAAAAAGATATAACTGACCTGATTGGAGGTTGTATTTAAGAACCAGAAAAGAAAGAAATAGATTCTTTTTTAAATTAAAAAAAACACCATGTTCTCCATTTAACTTCAACATTTTTTACTCTAAAGAGCTGAATTTCGATACAAATTATTTTTTTTGCGTATCAAAATGCTCTTATGTATGGTGTCGAGTAATATTCTTCACTTTAAAGGATTTTACTCTACAGTAATTAAAAGGGGGATATATTTCTTTAAACTTTTGTTATTAAAAAAATCAATTTTTTCTTTCCTAATTTGTAACTATGACTTTTGAGCAATCAAAATTCTTCACACATGTGTTTTTATAAAAAAGGAGTTTAATTTTGGTGTACAGAGCCCTCAATTTTATTGCGAATGTAACTTACACTTGTCCAACTTTATTATAAATGTTTATAAACGCTTTACGATGTAAGGGACCTTACACAATAATAACACTGGTCGACACGAAAAATCATTCAAAGATCGGACAATGATATTTTTATAGGATTTTCATCGCTGAACACAAATATGACCTCTAAAAGTGCCCATCACGTCGAGATTTTGAGAAAAATGGACTCAAAGTTTTAAAAACTCTGTTTTTGGCCTTTTTTGATCACGTGTAGAGAAAGATGCTGACGTGCTAGAAGTCTCTAATTAGGCTTAAATTAAAGCTTAAACTGTCAACTATAAGAATCAAATCGAAAAAGTTGTGAATCAGTCAATAATTTTCATATAGCACAACTTTTTCATGTGCGCGCGCTCTACTTGTACTGATAGAGCGGTACACTATGGCACTATTACTGATTAATTTTCTTTGCGCTATTTATTTTTATTTATAATTTTTGACTCGCCGAATGTTGCTAATTAAATGTATCGTCGTTATTAAAAAATTCAAAATGGCGGACACAAATTTTGAAAATTGATAGATTTGACTAAAATTTGGCATTTGGGGGTTTTCGAGATCAAAGATTACAAATCTTAAGTCAAAATTAAAAAATTCAAATCGTGGTTTCAAAATTCGTATTAATTAGCGAGTTTAAAAATAATAAATAACAATAAATAGCGCAAATATAATTAATAAGTAAGTGTACGATAGTGTACTTAGAGGTCATATTAGAGGTCATATTCGTGGGGGTGGTAGCGATTCTACGCAAATAAACCCTACGAAATAAAATTCTACACAATTAACTCTACACCAGGAAATTGTACACAATACATTTAATAATTTTGATTAATTCTACGTAAATAAATTCTACAGAAAAAAGTCCTACACATTAGAATTAAATAGAACAAAATATATCATTAAAATCTTTAAATTCTACACGATTAAATACTACATCAGAAAATTTGACACAGTTTATTTTAATTAAAATAAAATTCTAATAATAATTTTTTTTTATTTTAAATTATAATTCTACGCAGTCAAATTGTACACCAGAAAACTCTACACATTTGAAAAATATTGATTAAATTAACTTTTAAAAAATTCTAAATAAATAAATTCTACAAATAAATATTCTACACAATAATAATACTAAATAAAATGTAACTTTAAATAAAATTTATTTAATTTTGCACGGTTAAATACTACATTAAAAAATTCTACACAATGTATTTTTAAACGAAGAAAAATACGAATTATTTTTTCAATTTAAATTTTTAATTCTCCACACATAAATTGGACCCCAGAAAACTCTACACATTGGAGAAATATTGATTAAATTAAGTTTAAAAAAATTGTAAATAAAGAAATTCTACAAATAAATACTCT
This sequence comes from Leptopilina drosophilae, assembly GCA_032873175.1. Taxonomy (NCBI): domain Eukaryota; kingdom Metazoa; phylum Arthropoda; class Insecta; order Hymenoptera; family Figitidae; genus Leptopilina; species Leptopilina drosophilae. The sequence continues at coordinate 43,189,635 of CM065483.1, forward strand.
ACACATTAGAACTAAATAATATGTAACTTTAAATAAAATTTATTTAATTTTGCACGGTTAAATACTACATAAAAAAAATTGTACGCAATATAACGAAAAAAATAACAATTATTTTTTAAATTAAATTTTTAATATTCTGCACAGTGAAATTGAAAACCAAAAAACTTGACACACTGAAATAATTTTTTTAAGAAATTTTAACCCTATACATTTTAATTCAACTCTGGAAAACTCTACAAAATAAAACTCAACAACACAATTTTTGGCAACACATATATTATATTATTTTATATTATATTATATTATATTATATTATATTATATTATATATTATATAATATATATAATATTATATTATACATATTATATTATATTTATATTATATATATTTTATATTATATTATATTATATTATATTATATTATATTATATTATATTATATTATATTATATTATATTATATTATATTATTATTATATTATATTATTATTATATTATTTATTATTATTATTAATTAAATGAATTCATTTGTAGAGTTTCTTTGGGTTTAATTTAATTGGGTAGAGTTAAAAAAATAATTTCATCTTATCTAAAAATAATATGCGAAGACTTTAAAGCTCATTTGTGTAGAGTTTTCCAGAGTTGAATTAAAATGTATAGGGTTAAAAATTAAATGAAAAAAAATAAAGAAAATATTTTTCCCTGCTTAAAAATAATTTTGTGTATAATTTTCTGATATAGAATTTAAGTGTGTAGAATTAAACAAATTAGATTAAAAACTTTATAGTTATTTTATTTTAATGTGTAGAGTTTTTTTTTTTGAAGAATATATTTGACTAGTTTTAAAATTTCTTAAAAAAATTATTTCATTGTGTTAAAGTTTTTTGGTTTTCAATTTAACTGTGCAGATATTAAAAATTTAATTTAAAAAATAATTTTTATTTTTTTCGTTATATTGCGTTAGAATTTTTTTATGTAGTATTTAACCGTGCAATAATTAAATAAATTTTATTTAAAGTTTACATATTATTTAGTTCTAATGTGTAGAGTATTTATTTGTAGAATTTCTTTATTTACAATTTTTTTAAACTTAATTTAATCAATATTTCTCCAATGTGTAGAGTTTTCTGGGGTCCAATTTAAGTGTGGAGAATTAAAAATTAAATTGAAAAAATAATTCGTATTTTTCTTCGTTTAAAAAATACATTGTGTAGAATTTTTTAATGTAGTATTTAACCGTGCAAAATTAAATAAATTTTATTTAAAGTTACATTTTATTTAGTATTATTATTGTGTAGAATATTTATTTGTAGAATTTATTTATTTAGAATTTTTTAAAAGTTAATTTAATCAATATTTTTCAAATGTGTAGAGTTTTCTGGTGTACAATTTGACTGCGTAGAATTATAATTTAAAATAAAAAAATTATTATTAGAATTTTATTTTAATTAAAATAAACTGTGTCAAATTTTCTGATGTAGTATTTAATCGTGTAGAATTTAAAGATTTTAATGATATATTTTGTTCTATTTAATTCTAATGTGTAGGACTTTTTTCTGTAGAATTTATTTACGTAGAATTAATCAAAATTATTAAATGTATTGTGTACAATTTCCTGGTGTAGAGTTAATTGTGTAGAATTTTATTTCGTAGGGTTTATTTGCGTAGAATCGCTACCACCCCATATTCGTGTTCAGCGATGAAAATCCTATAAGAATATCATTGTCTGATCTCTGAATCAGAGGAAAAGTAAATTTTTGTCGACCAGTGTAATATAATGGAGCTCTCACAGCTCTGACTGCCTGCGCAGGCAGTTATTGGAGTAAGAGAGAAAGTCAATTAGAGTGAAAGAGACAATAAATTCAAATTTGTATGCTGCCTAGTTGCTGTGAGTGCGCCATTAGCTTCAGCGTTTATGAGCGTACGGAAATTTGAGCCTACTTTCTAAATCTAAATCAAGCATATTACAAAATTTTCAGTTATTTTTGTATTCACTAATAGATGAAAAATGACTGAAATTTCAATCAGTTTTAACCAGGGACTTTCACGAAAAATATGTGTTGTGCCCGTGTCGGGCCTTGGCACGACACAAAATTCGCTTGGCAATTTGTGCCGTGCCTTGGCACGACTCAAAGTACGCTTGTTAATTCGTGTCGTGCCTACACTCAGAAAAAGAATTGGCTGCCATAATCAATTAAATAGTTGATATAGCGCGATCCAATTAATTGGTTAGCACATCCAACTATTGGATACTGTTTTCATGCGAAAAGGTACCCCAGCTATGTATATAATGCAGCTAAGGTAATGTAGCTAAAAAGTTGGATGTATCAACCAATAAATAGTTGCCCTATCCAATTAATTGGATCGCGCTATAGCAACTATTTAATTAACTATGTCAGCCAACTCTTTTTCTGAGTGTAAAAAAATACAAATAATACTTACAAGATTCTACACAGTGTTTCATGCGTGTCTTTAAAACATTCCTTGACACGACACGAATTACAAATTTGCATTTGTGTCGTGCCTTGGCACGGCACCAATTATAAAATTCATTTGTATCGTGCCCAGGCACGGCACGAATTACCAAGCGAACTTTATGTCGTGCCATGGCACGGCACGAATTTAAAATTGTTAATCGTGTCGTATTAAGGCACGACACGGGTACGACTCGAATTTTCGTTTTTTTTCGTGTTCGTGTCAGTCCCTGGTTTTAACTGATCTTCAATCAAATTTCACTGATTCAGTTTTAGGAAGCAATGTTATTTTCACGAAAGAGTCCTTTTACTATGAGAGTGTAATTCCATATGAGGTTTCCCTAACTAATTTCCTAATCTAACTTTTCTAAATAAATATGTCCGAAAATATACTATCCTAAAACATTTTTTCTAATACAAACTTCCTAAAACTACACGCAAAAAAAAGGTTGGATAATACATCCAATTTTTATTGGATAGAAGGAAATTAGCTGTTATACACTCAGAAAAAGAGTTGGCTGACATAACAAATTAAATAGTTACTATAGCGCGATCCAATTAATTGGTTAGCACATCCAACTATTGGATACTGTTTCCATGCGAAAAGGTACCCCAGCTATGTATGTAATTCATATTACTATATCCTATGCAAGTAATGCAGCTAAAAAGTTGGATGTATCAACCAAGAAATAGTTGCTCCATCTAATTAATTGGATGGCGTTATAGCAACTATTTAATTGGCTATGTCAGTCAATTTTTTTCTGAGTGTATCTATGTAAAATCATTTATGAACAAACGGCGTTGGTTCCAGTGACAATTTTAAATTTATACTTATGATTAGTTATTATATCTATTTAGTTGGATACAGTTTCCAACGAGTTGGATGTAGCAGCCAACTGTAATTTGTAAGTCCCGATTCCTATAATGCGCATGCGCTGTCAAGAAGTTGCGACTAGATTCTGACAATTTCGTGCGTGAACGTGAACTGTCAAGACGAAACAAACTATGAACATAATAATATTGTTAAACGAAAGTGATTAAGTGAAAGTGTCAAGTAATAAAGTAGCAAAATTGAAATCAAAGTTTGTAAAATTCTGTCTTCGCTTTTACAAAGAATTTTATACATTATGAAACACTATTATCTCTTAAAGAGAATATGATTTTGATAAATTGATTTATTTGTGATGAGGAACAATCGCTCCACGATGAGGAATACCTAACGCGAAAAAAATTTTTAGAATATGATTGTTAATTTTAAAGTAAAAAAATCATAAAGAGAATTAATTTTCAATGATAACTGATGATATTTAAATCCTAATTATATCTAAAACATTTAATAAGAATTAAATTAGTAAAATTAAATAAACAAATAATTTTATTAATATTCATGTGTAAATTTAATTAAATACGTAAAATATAATTGGTTATTTCACTATTAGAAAATAATTGCATTATACAACTTAAAAGTAGTGATAAAAAAATAGACAGTTCACAAAACAAATTGGCTCCCGTATCCAACAGAATTGGATAGTACATCAAACATCTAAGAATCCAATTAAATTAGTTGTCCTGTCCAACTAAATAGATCCCGCTCCAGACACTATCTAAAATAGCTGGGGTATCCAATACATAGTATACTGTAGCCAACTATTTTTCTGCGTGTATTAATTTTCCCTAATTTTTACTAATGTTTCATAATCTTTTATTCAAATGAGAAACCAGGGAATACATTCTCTTTTTGAAGAAAAAATTATAAATTTTTAATATTTTATAATATAAAGAACAATTTATTGTAAGTTCAAGAATTACTAGATATTTAGGAATGCGATTTTCCTCTTTATATGTAATATATTCTGAAACAATGCTGAATTCTAAAATTATTTGTAACATTTAAAAGGAGATTACACTGATTTTAATTTTTTTAATTTTTTATATTAAAAAAATTTTTGTTACATAAAATTTCTTTTATAATATAATACAGGTATTAAAGTAATTAAAAACATTTTATTTATTAATTTTTTTAATGGAGTCTTTGTTTTTTGCTTAGGGACTTTTGGAAAATTTGAATACAGATACCTTAGATTCCACACCTCCAACGTTATGTGGGGTTGGAAAAATGTAAAAATAAATACGGAAATAAAATTTATAAAATTATTTAATACGTTGGCGACCTACTGCCAACCCCGACACACTAGAACCCGTAACCCTTTTTTTGAAGCCCTCAACCCACCCTTGGAACTGTCTCAAGACTTTAGCCTTTGATGGCGGCGCTTCAACTCTGTCGCAATGGCGACTTTGTCTCTTCTCTGCAATTCTCCTGCGTCAATAGTTAAAATTTAAAACTATTTCATTGTCAAAGCGGAATTTACAGTACAACAGTAATAAAAAACAAAAATGATAAAAAGTATAGAAAGACAAAAGATAAAATAGTAAACAAGCAAAATGAATAGATAAATAAAGTCAAAAAGATAAAATTGTAAATGGACAAATAAAAAATCATAGAATAAAACTGCGGTCACACATCTGCAGGCTGGCTGCCTGCACAGGCAGGAGCAACGGAAGTAAGCGAGAAGTTTGAAGTCACTGACTCTCTTACTCTTGTACGTTACTATGACAACCTGCAGACAGGCAGGCTGCCTGCAGAGGTGTAATTGCAGCCTAAATTAAAAGATGTAAAATGTACAAATAAAATCACAAAATAAATTAACATTGTATAAGGACAAATAAATTACAAAATAAATTATTACGGAACAAACAAATTAAAAGCTGTTTTAAATTACGTTTTTTGGCGGCCGTCGAGATCCTTTCTCGCCATAACCGAGAATATGAAGTTCTCGACGTGTCGCCAATTTTCGAACGACTGGGCCATTAGCTTTACCATGTTCTTCGGTGTAACCTAAAGGAGCATTTACACCTCTGCAGGCTGTCTGCCTGTACAGCTAGAAGCAATAAGAGTAAGAAAGAAGGTGTAATAAATTTGAATTTCTTTACTCTTTTACTCTTGTACGTTACAATGGCAACCTGCAGACAGACAGACAGACTGCAGAGGTCGGAACGCTTCTTTTCCTCGCTAAAATATCTGCTGGCGGGACACTAGAAAGGACCTGCGCAGCACTTGTAGATACTGTCTTATATGCAGAGATGATACGCATTGTTATCAGTCTCTGCATATGGTCACACATCTTTTACCTCACAAGGATGGGGCCCACGCTTATATTCACGGGGTCCACCTACATTTGGCATTAACCTTGAAAGTTTAGCCGCACACTTGACCCCCTTATTTGACACCGTAGCCATGTGGTGATAAACGTTTAACCTTTCATCCAACTCCACACCCAGATATTTCAGCTGTCTCCTCTACTTGACCTCAAATCTGTCTATCACGATTCGTGGAAACTTATAACCACATCTGTCTGTGACAAATGTTGCCTCGGTTTTTTCCAAAGCCAATGATCGCCGCAACTTCGAGCAGATCCATTCTCAGAAAGTCATCATAAGATACATTTTATAAAAACGGACCCACCCTCAAGCCTTGAGGAACCCCACGCTGCATCTATTCAATAAGAGTGCAGGTGTCTCCCTCATAAATAATTGACCTTTCCCTAAGATAATTATCCATTATCCGCAACAAGTAGGTCGGCATGTTTTCTTTCTCATCGACTCGATAAGATCTTCTTATCTCGCGGAATTAAACGTGTTGCGTATGTCAATTGCTACCAACGCGCAGAATCTCTTCTTCCCTGGTCCCGATTTGTTTTTTCCCGCTTTGGCTATATGTCCACTACTGCTTAAATGGCATCAACTGTGGACATGCCTTCACGGAAACCAAATTGGTGATCCGATAGACGATTCTCTCCGATCAAATGGCTTTGCATTCTCTGCAGAACCATATCCTCTAGAACATTACCTATTGTACACTTTTCCTCTGCAACGGTTAATCCGAAATAAAAAAATTAAAGTTTCTTAATCTAAACCATTTTGGTTATCATATGTAAACTAGAATCAAATATTTATTGAAAATAACCAAATAACAGACTTTTAAATTTTTTGACTATAATTTTGTAAACTCAAATTGTTTATAACTTTTTAAAAATATTAACGGATCTTAAAAATCTTAGTTTCCACGAAAACTACACAATCAAGGAAAAAGCTGTCCAAATTTCAATTTATTTTTTTTTTATTGTTTATACTCCTGCCCTATTGGCCTTTCGCACTTGACAAGAGTCCCCGAGAAATACTTTTTTGGGATTAAGCATAACCATTCTATATGAAATTTTCTATATAATAACCTAATTTGCGTCTACAGCCGGCTTTATTAGGAGTACTCGCATTCGCCTGGACCAACTGTTAATTAGGTTTTCTCGCCAGAGGAGAGGGAAACTGTAGAAAACCTCTCCTGAGTACAACCGGTTTTATCGACAGTCAAGTTCTAATGGTGTGTACCGGACAATAATCGACAGTGCACATCATTATACCTTGACGTCAAACCTCCCGCTTGATAAATCACGAAAAGTAGTGAGAAAAACACCGGGCTATAGCGGGCACCAAGGCGGTCACCCATCCAAGTACTAACGGCACTGAATGTTGCTTAACCTCGGTGATCGCAAGCCACAGAGTCTCACCACTGTGATTTACCATCGGTAATTTCAATTTATTTCGTTGAATAATGTCAAAATAAGAGTGCAAACAACTTTTTGAGAGGACCACTTTCGACTGATATTTTTTAAGACTTAATTAAAAAAATAAAATTTTGTAATTACTTTAATATCTGTATTCTATTGTGAAAAAAATTTTATGTAACAAATATTTTTTTACTATAAATTTTTTTTATAAAAACCTTAAAATAAATGTAATCTCCCCTTAAGGTAGAACGAAAATATAGGGGAAGAAGTTCGGTTATGGGCATAGTTTGGTTTTTGGGTCATAACTTTTGCCTAAGTATATATTAAGGGAATTTTTGCCTCTCTATTGAAACTTAGAGATCTTATACGTAACTACAGGCGAAGAAAATAAGTTGATTCCGTTGATTACAAAAATTTTGTTAACGTTTTCTTAAAATGTCCATTTTTAAAAATGAAAAAACTTTAGTTCTGTTGTGGGCACACTCTAAAAATCTGTTAAAAATGGAATAAAATATGGAATAAGCTGTAGCAGTCGATTTTACGAGCACGTTTTTCATATAACATCTCTTAACATCTTCGATCAGCACATTAAAATTAATTTTGTTAATTCAAATTAATTCTTTAATTTATCTGACGAGACATTACACGGAAAAAATTAGTTGAGTAGATTTTACGAAACTAATTTCACACTAGCGAATATTTAAGATTCCTTGACGAAGTATTTCAAAAACTCAGAATCTTTCACTACTTTAAGTAGAACAATTTTGGAGAAACTGCAACCAGTTTTGTAATTTCTAAAATAAGCATGAATGTAAAAGTGTTTTGTATTTTCTGATAAATATTTTATGATAAAATAGTAAAAATGTTTCGTACAATCTAAAAACGCGTGGTTTGAGTTTTCACTTCGCTGTCTAACGTAAATTTTTGAACAGAGTTTTGTAAAGTTCTATACAGGGTGTTCCAAAAGTCGCGTTATGGCACGGTCACACCAAGGCTGCCTGCGCAGGCAGCCGCCCCGAGAGTAGGAGAGAGGAGACGAATATTTTAAATTGTCTGACTCTCTTACTCTTATATATTGCCATAACGAACTGCAGGCAGGCAGCCGAGCTGTGACCGTACGATTATAGATACACTGTAAAAAAATCTGATGAATTTTACAACGACCCATATTGTAGATAAAAGACCCTCGAGCGTCGTTGTAATTTTACGTCTTTACGAAAATTAACGTTCTCAAGATTAGATTTTCCATCAAAAATGTAAATTCTTTTCATGCGAGGAAAAAATTATTATTTCTGATAACCTGAAACCGAAAATTTATAAGTGGCAGGATTCGAAACACAGCGATATTTGAGTTTCTGACGGGAACAAACGAGCACGTTTCTGATGAACTAAACAGTTATATACTTGCAACTACTTTTAATAACCGACATAAATGTGACACTTCATGGTGAAATTAAAAAAACTTTCAACTTATTAAAGCTGTTGGTTATTATCAAGTTTAACAACAATATAATTTCTGAGTTTATTTTCGATTATGTTTTCGTTCAAAAGAAAAACCTTCAAACTAATTCATCAATTTGTACTTAAATATAAGTAAATATAATTAAACTAGCTGTCGTACCCGTCTTCGACGGGTTTTAGTTTCACCAAATACATTTAATAGTGTTTCAACCAGTCTCGAAAAATAGTAAATAGTGGGAAATTAAATTTGACTGGAAAAATAATAATTAGCTATCATTAACTATTTCATTAGAAAAATGTTACTATTTTAAAACGATTAAATAAAATTTCTGCATATTTCCCTTTTTTCCAGTTGGTAGAACCCCTGTTAAAAGTATATGTAAAAAAAACCCGTCGAAGAGTATTTTTATAAAATATGTGAATTTTTGTAGCCATTTGTAGTTTTATTTATCGTTTATACTTATCAAAAAAATTTATATTTGATGAGAAAATATACACCTGGAAAAATTTGGACAAAGATGGGAAAACCGGATAGTTTGTTACACAAAAATAATAATAGACACTCTGTTTAACTTTTGCCTTTACAATGCTCAAAACATCCATAATAGTTAAACCTAGAATAAAAATAACAAAACTTTTTACTTTCTAAGTTTTTTCCCAGTAGCATAATGCAAATATCGTTTCATAGGTATTCTTGAATTTCTGTAATATAAATTTTATCATAAAAAATCTCCATTTTCAATCTCTTTTAAAAATAATGTTAAAGTTATGAATTAATATTTTTTAATATTGTTTACCATTTATCGTTTACCATTTTCAATATTTTCGAAGTTTTGTAATTGAAATTTTTTGATTAATTGGACAAACAAATTATTTTAAATTCCATTATTTTGACGTCAAAAGTTTAAAAGATATATATTAAAAAATAAAAAAATTAGATATTTTCGATTTTTTAAATTTTTAGAAAAAATTGAATACCTCTCGTTCTAATTAATATGTTTAAAAACTGTAAATTTATTGTTTACATATATCTCACAAAAGTCATAACTGCTTAATTTACTGCAATCTATCAAAATGTAAAAATTTTTTGGCAAAAATAATGTTCTATAACCAAGATGTAAGTATAAAAATGTTTTCAAAAAATTTAAAAAATCAAAATTTTTCAGATTTTATATTTTTTAAAGAATTGATTTTAAATGATCTATAATTCATTATTACATGATATTTGGTCAAATTTTAGCATAATTTTTCCAAAAATTGTCTCTTATATAAATAGATAATTTGTTCTTTTTTTTTAATTTTTTGAAAACATTATTATACTTACATCTGAAATATGGAATAGTATTTTTTGCTAAATTATGCTAAAATGTGACTAAATAACATGTATTATTCAATTATACAGAGTTTAAAAGCAATTCATTAAAAAATGTAAACTTTGAAAGTTTGCAATTTTTAAAATTTTTTGAAAATATTTTTAAACCTTAATCTTAGTTATAGGACACTATTTTTAGCAAAATTATGCTAAAATGTGACTAAAGAACATGTAATACTTACTTATAGATAGTTTAAAAGCAGTTCATTAAGAAATATAAAATTGGGGTATTTGCGATTTTTTGACCATGTTTTATATTATGTTAGTTTTTACCATGAACTTTCTTACCATGAACTTTTTTACCATCATGTTTTTCAAAAAAAATTTCGTTTTTAATCTTTTATTATATGATTATTAATGTGATCAAACACAAGAATTGTTTTTTGATTTGCTTATGTTCGTTTTAAGATTTTAATTATCTTTGAGAATTGCGAATTGCCTGATGAGGACTTAATAAAGTCGAAACTTGTAGCAATTTATATTATATTTTATAATAAACGAACATCTTTAACCGTGAAAGGCCTCTGAAAATTACTATCAATATTATTAAAAACGGTTCTAAAATAAATTTATTAATATATTTTGATGTTTTCAATATCAGGGAACACAAAAATGACAAAAAATATTTGTTTTTTTAAGATTTTCATTTTTTTTAAAGTTGCAAAATGTCATTTTCAATACTTTTCTACGAATGACGTTCCACTTTCGCTCAAATATTGATGAATAAACTCAAGATCTTTCTATGGGAAATAATATTTATTTACATCTTAGAATCTCTGAATCGTAGAATTGTGTTATAGAATCATTTGTAAATTATTATAAACAAATTGTTAATAAAGACGATGCGTTCAATGAATTTTAATCATTTACTCGGGGGTTTTTGAAGTAGCTGATAACGAATCCGATGTCAGTTTTTCAAAATTCAAAATGGCGGATCCAATATGGCGGGCGAATTTATAAAAAATTGATTGAATTCGCTTGAAACATTTTACTCAGGGTTTTTTGAGGCCGCTAACTACGAATCCGATGTCAGTTTTGCAAAATTCAAAATAGCGAATCCAATATGGCGGACGAGTTTATAAAAAATTGATTGAATTCGCTTGAAACGTTTTACTCGGGTTTACTGAAGGGTTTGTGGTTCATGGTTATGCGCCTAGTTGAAGCACCTTTTTGCAAAACGATTTATCGCATTTATTACATAGCCGTAGAGTGTCAGTTCTGATTCTTTTTAAACATATTTCGCTTTTCAAGCGCTTGCTTTTAATATGTTTAGTATGTCTGAGAAACATGTTACCATTGTGTTGCGCGGGAATTTATTCAATTTCGTGTCTTTCGTAATTGGCATGTACCTACGATTAGTTCAAACTAATGTCTAATGACGGTTTTTTCTTCAGATAATTTTGCGAACAAAAAAACCTGTATTAATTATCTATAAGCAGGGCAAGAGAACGTGGGGTAATGGAAGCTTTTAAATTTTACGTACTTAGAATCCTTAAATTTCGCTGCAATTCCTAAAAAATCTTCGACAACTTTTGTTTCTGTCATTCGAAAAGAAATGATCACATTCTTAGCAAATTTTTAGTTAACACAAGGGAAAATGTGTTTTTTAAGTTTTTGTTGTTAAATGCCAAATATTTTTAAACATCATAATAAATAGTCAAAATCGTATTATTTAGTTATGTTTTATCATTAAATTATAGATGAATATGTTCCGATTAAGTGATCGGGTTTACCCCGAGGGGTGAGCGGATTTACCCCGGAAAATTGTGATTTTAAAATTTGGTATATGTGTATTAAAAATTTTCCCTAAGTAAAAGTAAGAAAAATAAATCAAAAATTATTTTCTACTTTGTTAGTAGAAATCACAAGCCTTCAAATTATATAAACCAATTTGGATTTAGATAACAATTTCCCAGGTCTTTACCGTTTCGAAAAAAGTGAAAAAAGACAAAAGTCCAGGAAATAAATAATAGCTTATAAGTAAAAAATAATTTTTGGTAGGAAAAATGAATATCTAAAATTTTTTTTCAAATTTTTTTGAATCAAGCGAATTTAATACATTTTTTATAAACTTGTCCGCCATATTGGATTCGCTATTTTAAATTTTGCAAAACTGACATCGCATTCGTAATCAGCGACCCCAAAAACCCCCGAGTAAAATATTTCAAGCGAATTCAATCAATTTTTTATAAACTCGCCCGCCATATTGGATCCGCCATTTTGAATTTTGTAAAACTGACATCGGATTCGTTATCAGTGACTCCAAAAACCCCCGAGTATGCGTATTTCCGTTAAGTTATTGTTAGAATAAAGTAAGCCAATCAAACAGAACCATTGCGTTGTAGCGTAGTCATATGTGTCGAACCAATCATCTAACTCTTATAGAAGAAGAGAGAAAATGGTCTTGAGAGCTCATTGGTGCTTTAACCCTTTGCCGTTCTTGTGTTACGAAATGTCGTTTAAAGTCTTTTCTGGGGGAACAACCAATGAGAAAAGGCGGTATGCTTGTGTTGATAAATTAGTTATGTGTGAGAATGTAAGTGTTGTGAATTTGCAGGAAAGTGCCTAATTAAAAAATGAATCCACGTCTAGGTTTAAAAATCGTTACTTCTTCTAGAATTTGAAACTTGGTCGATATTGTAGGTTCCGCTTCACGTTTAGTGAAGGGTCTTACCTCAAAATCAAACTAATTTTCGGCCCTGATATTATCCACGGGATTCCACTGTCAAACTGATTTTTTCTAAGGTGGAGAAAGCTTATGCACGGCAAAGGGTTAAGAAAATCTTTTTTCTTCATACCACAAGCTCTGAATATTGAAATGAATGAAATCTTTTGCTGATATAATTATTTTCAAAAATTATTTTAATAAACATTAGAAACTAAAATAAAATATTAAAAAATTTTGTAATTTGTTTTTTAATACGTGCCAAAATGTTATAATAAAATTTTAATAATTTGATGAAATAATGGAATTTTGATCATTAAAACGTTTAGATTTTCAGAAACATAAAATTAACTTTCTATCAACAGAAATGTTCTTTTGAAAATCTAATATTAATTTATCTTTCACATTGTTTTCGTGACAGCCCCCGACCAGAAGCACTTGCTTCGCTCGTGCATTAAATGTCGGGGCAGGCGAATGTTGTTTGCAAGAGAGAGAGACAAAGAAAAAACCAGAGCTTCACGAGTGTCCGCCAGAGGCGTTGAAGCGGGGCCGAAAGTAAATAAAGATGGCCAACTTCGCCTCGGGCATCATTTCACACAGTGCCGGAATTCAAACTTTCTGCCCTTATAATGTAATGTACTATTTCTGCTTTATACGTTTTTTTCTCTGTGAATATTTTTCCGTTAGCGCATGCGCTTCAGGATAAACATTTTACAAAACTCTTGAAGCAGAACGTGCAACCGATCATTTGTGTATTCCACAGAAGTTTCTTTTGAGTTTTTGAGAAACGCAGGCATCATATATTACTTTTGAGTCTGATTTAACTTATACTAAACTCCTCTCCGTATCCGCTACTCCAAAACTAGTTTCGTAGAATATACTGAACTAATTTTTTCCTTGTACTAATATCTTCAATCCGCGTTTTTCTGTGTCAATATAACTCGTTAACTCTTTCGAAAAAAATACAGAAAAACATTATTAAAGCTATCAAAAATCACTTATGATGACACCGTCCTACAAAATTTCACTTTTCTTTTTACACACAGAAAAATCAAACATTTTTGGAAACTAGGACCAAAAAAATACCCGTGTCTGACCGTTTTGCTGGATCAAGTCGTTTGTGCCTTCTCGTGGTGAAAACAACCTTTAAATGAAAAGTGTCAAGTTATATTTTAAAAATAGATTTAATTTGCCTAAAACTCGTTACTCGGGGGGTTTTGGAGTCGCTGATCACGAATCCAATGTCGTTTCTAAAAATTCAAAATGACAAATCCCATATGGCGACTGTCAAAATAAAAAATTGATCGGATTCGCTTAAAAAATTGTTACTCGAGGGTTTTCGGGGTCGCTGATCACAAATCCGAAGTCAGTCTTTTAAAAATCAAAATGTCGAATACAGTAACAAGTTTCAGGGAAATTGAATCTATTTTTTTAATGTTGACAGCCATATTGGATCCGTCATGTTGAATTTTGAAAAACTGACATCGGATTCGTGATCAGCGACCCCAAAAACCCCTGAGTAACGAGTTTTATGCAAATTAAATATATTTTTAAAATATAACTTGACACTTTTCATTTAAGGGTTGTTTTCACCCCTAGAAGCCACAAACGACTTGATTTAGCAAAACGGCCAGATGCGGGTATTTTTTTTTGGTCCTAGTATCCAAAAATGTTTAATTTTTGTGTATGTGAAAAATTGTATCAGACGGTGTGATATTAGTGATAATATTTTACGATGTGTAAAAAAACGGGTGTCCACAACCGAATTAATTTAGGTGATCACAAGAAAATTTGGTAGTCATATTGAAAAGTAATGAAAAAAATTTTGGTTATAAAAATTTTGGCGACTATCGGTATTAAATAATGGAAAATTTTAAATTACTCTGCTTCGTAACTGTGCATTGGACTAACCTTTTTGATCGTATTTCTTAGACTTGGAACACTTTTCAAAATATGAAAAAATAGATTTATGTCTCGACACACGTATGAAAAAATAAATTTCTTTACAGAATAAATAAAAAGCAACTGTTTGTTTTGATATACCCACAAAAAGGACGTATGCCGATAACACACACTTGACATTTGTTAAATTTGATTCCTTTGCTTTTCATCAAAAGTTACACAGGGATGTCCACAACCGAATCTCTTACCCTACTTTATATTGCACTGGCTCTCTAAATTTGAATCAGCGAAAATTCACTGATTCACCAGCCCAGAGTATGCAGCTGATGAAATAGAGCATGAACTGGGAAAACAGCGTATATGCACTGATTTTCCAGTGTATATATGCTATTTTATCAGCTGCATACTCTGGGCAAATTTAGAGTGTTTTTTCAATATAAAAGTAACGAATAAACAAGGAACTCTTCTCTACATATTTTACCTGTAATTGTATATACCTGAGTAAATGTTCGCAAACTTTACACAATTGATTAAGAAAATAGTATTTATTAGGAAACATGTTGATTTAAAATTTACCATTGGGAAAATTGAATTAGGCAAAATAGTTGAGAAACCCCATATAAACAGATAGCGTAAAACCAAAAGCAGAACAATAAGAAAATTAATATTTAACTAATTACTTTCTTAGAATTGATGTAAAAGGAGCAATTATACAAATTGAGAAGCACACTAGAGGTTTTATACACTTGCCGAATGGAGGTGAGCTTCCAAATTTTAACATTATTTATTAATAGTAGTGAAAATATAACAATTTTTTATGACTTCAAGGAGAATTTTTGGTAAAGGATTTAAATAATTGATTTATATTTTTTTATTTAAAATGTTTCTTAGTATTTTTTTTTGTAATTTATTTTCCAAAACATTTTTAAAAAAATAGACAAAAGAAAAAAGTTACATAAATTTTATGGCTGTTTCTTAATTCATTATAATACATTAAAAGAATTTTAAAAACCTTTTTCTCGAAAATACTAAACTGATTTTAAAAAACGAAAAAACCATTAAATTCCTTATCTAAATTGCCACAAAAATATATAATTTTATTGATTTTTTGAGAAAAATGTTAGTATCAACTACATCAGTCTTAGAAGGTTAATGACATTTAAGGATTATTAAAAATTGATAAAAAAAATTATTCCTTGCATATTAATAACCTAAACAGAAACATGTATTTCAAAATATCCTATGGACGTCCTAGGCGTATCCAGAAATTATGATAACCCTATAGGATGTCTGTAGGAAGTGAGTAAACGTTCATAATAGGTATGTATTCTCTTAGAAATATAAGTTTCTATTTGTCCATTGATATTTTATGTCATTTATGACTATGTCTCAGAGATATAAAGGATATCCAAAAGACGTTTCTAAAACGTTCAATATATCTTCTGAGCAGATATCTAAAGGATAGAAAAGTGACACTGAAAAAACTTTCAGATCTTCTCCAATTTGTAGAATATTTTTTTCAGTTGAAAATCAATAGTTGAGCCGCAGCGTGCAATAACAGCTACGCTCGGGCTGTATTTCTCAACTACAATATCTACTTTAAGTTGCGTAGAAGTGGAAACAATCTAGTCTCCTTACTGATCAGATCTAATCACCACTGCGCAATTCGAAGTAGATATTCCGATTGGGAAAGACAGCCCAAGCGTAGCTGTTATTGCATGCTGCGGTTCAATTTATATATTTAATAATTAACATATAAATTTTACATTTCAGTTTGATTTTGTTTTATGATTTTATATATAGATTTTAAAAGAAAAAAATTCTTATTGGTTATTTAAATACCCTCTGTTTCGATATTGGATGAAGACAAATTAAAAACGTATTTAAAATATCATAAAAACATCTTTTACCAAGTTTTAAAAAGTTTTAAACTAATAGTTTTTTAATTTCTTGTCAAAAGAAAACCTATTCTAAAGAAAATTTCATTTAAATGTTAATTTTATCTAACAAGTTACGCGAAAATTGTCTCCCACTTATAGTGAATACAGTTATCTACTCTAGATTGCTCTCTACTCCAAGACGGAATAACTCTTTGTATCGTTTAAGGTTATGTCCAAGTTGCAAAATGTAAGCAAACCAAGCACTAAAATCAGCTTTTTTATACATCTTTTTCTCTCACAAAAATTACGATTAGAAAACTTTTTTTTAGAAAAATGATAAATTAGAGTGTCAAAGTTTCCAAAAAAATCATTTTTGAGTGCGATCAATAAAAAGCAATTAATAAAATAACTAATTAAAATGACCTGTAAAATAGCATTTTTGACGCGTCGCGAAAAATAAACTGTTTGACTATATCAACCGCACGGACGATGAAGAAGTTTTTACCCTCTCCCTTGTTATTTCAACACTATGCAGAAAGACACATTTTGTTTTACTATGAAACGCAGTTATTTTCACATGCTTTCAGCTATGCTGGGTGTAGTAACCAAATTCAGTACTTCAATTTACCATTTTCATAAAGAAATTGTAATTTTATATTCATTTTCTATATTAAAATGGTGAACTGACGTATTCTATTTGATAACTACGCCTTGCATAGATGAAAAAAATGAGAAAACAACTAAGTTCCATTCAAAAGGAAATGTGCACTTCCACATGGTGCTGTCAATGCATTCTTAGTACGCTCTGCACTTGCGCAGAAAGCAACAAAGTCTCAGGTCGCGAAAAATAAAGTGTTTGACTATATCAACCGCACGGATGATGAAGAAGTTTTACCCTTTCTCCTTGTAATTTCATGGAGGAAAGGAAAAAATTTCCCTTTCCATATGTTGAAGGTCCAATCGCCGATATAAAACTTCTTCATCGTCAGTACGATTTATATACTCAAGCAGTTTATTTTTCTTGACGCGTCATAAATGCTATTTTACAGGTCATTTTAATTAGTTATTTTACTAATTGCTATTTATTGATCACACTCAAAAATGATTTTTTTGGAAACTTTGACACTCTAATTTATCATTTTTCTAAAAAAAAGTTTTCTAATCGTAATTTTTGTGAGAGAAAAAGATGTATAAAAAAACTGATTTTAGTGCTTGGTTTGCTTACATTTTGCAACTTGGACATAACCTTAACAACAGCAAATTTGTCTAATCGAGCATGCTACTCCTTCGGAAAGCACTCTTGCATATAACTGAATTCACTATAATCCTTCAGAAAGCTTTTTATTTTAAATTTTTCAGATATTTATTTATAATATATTAGTTTTTAAAACAATTTATAGAAAATTTTAGAAGTTATTAGAAGAAATGTACCGTATATATGCACTCTTCATAAGTTAACCATGATGAATAACAAACTTTTAACTTCAATATCTTGTTTTAGAAACGGTCAATTTTTATTAAATTGTGCAAATGCGTTGATCTAATGTAAAAGTCCCAGTTATGGAACGTTTTCACAATGTTGTCCCTATTGTGAAACAGTATTACAAAAATGAAAATAAATGGAATTAAAATTGGTGATAAGAATATTCCAGTCATTTCAATAAATTTTACACGATATATGAATTATTATTTTTGTATACTATTTGAGAATTTAAAAAGAAATCTTTAATTGTATTTTAGCTTTTAAATTAAGGTAAGTCGGGTTTTCTGTCAAACTAGCTTTCCACATTACGTACACTTATTATTTGCATATCCCGATTGATGGAACAGGAAGAAACTATACATCAAGCATAACCTCAAATATTCTCAATATTTTCGCATTACTTTTCGACCCAAAAAATTGGTTTTATAATTATCTTTTTAAATAGAAGTTGTTCTTTGTATTTAATTTTTTATAGTTCATATTCAAATTGTTAAGATAAGATAATAGAATTTTAATTACTTACTAAATAAAATAAGTGTTTCATAATTGAGGACATTTATTTTGGAACACCCCTACATGCAGGAAACCATCGTTTCATAATCGGTACAACTGCTGGGAGTCACAATTTAGTTAATATAATTTTTATTTCATAAAAAATAAACATTTTAGGGCCTAAATACTGTTCACTAAATACCAACCTTTCAATCTATACCTGAATTATTCATATTAACGCTCCTAATTCCAAGAAATTTATCACAGAATTTTAGTTAACTTAAAAAGCGTTCCATAATTGGGACCTTTACCTTAGTTATTAACTATTCAGATTTTCAATTTCATGAAATTCTATAAAAAAGTGCGATCGCGAGCGTACTACCTAATAAAATTATAACAATGTCCAAAAAGAATTTTTGTAAAAAATTATTATACTTTTTTGCAATAAAAATTTTAAAAAATGTTTTACAAATTTTGAATATCCTCTTAATCGAAAAACTATTATTAATTAACATATTTAGCAAAACACTAAAATATTAAACACGATTAATTACTTTCTTTCAATAGATATTTTAAAAGTGAAGGGAAATTACTGTCTAAAAGATTTAGAAGGCCAAATATCGAATCCTAACCGAGAGGAAGGTAAAATTTAAACTCATGTTACTTAGATATTAAAAAAATTATATTTTGATTTTTTGAGAATTCAAACAAAAAAGGGTCCCTTTCAAGAGAATCACCCATATGTTTCACTTTTAAATTTAAAAAAAAATAACTAAACCACTCAATTTCTTCCAACAATTTTATAATTTATTTTATGTATATTTTATTCAAGTTATAATAATAATAATAAAAAACCAAATTCAAATATAACAAAAATAACAAAAATTTATTGTAAATTTAATTGTAACAATAACAAAAATAGTTTTAAACTTACACGGAGAGAAATTTATAGTAGTGGGTAACATAATTGTAGTTAGAGTGATCATCTTTAATGCTACAAATACGGACAGCTATCTAGATAGTCACCGTTACCATCAATATCATGAGTAACATCTTGGTAGTACGGGGTAGCATAACTATATTTCGTTACTTCAATGTGATACAATGCTATCTCGCAGTAAAGGTTAATACCATGCTATCTTCAATTAATACTTTGTACTGTACTAACTTCAAGTAACAGTTTGTACCGTACTATCTCAAATTTTTCACTTTCGCGTAAGAGTCAATAGAAAATAATTTTTATTATTAAAAATATACCGTAAAAGAGGCTAATTTCGCTCAATAGATATTTTTTTTAAATTCGATTAACATACTTTTTAGAGAGAAATATTTAAGATTTACAATTGTTTAGGTTAATATAAATAGTAAACTTTAATTAAAAATTTATTTGCAGCAGATTCATTGATAACTTTCAATAAAAATTATACTTAAACTACAAGTTAGTAATTTTCATGTTGAACAAGTACTTTGAAAACGTAAGTAATAAAGCTTAACTTCAAAATTTTTAAGTTGAATCCTTCTGAACATTACATTTCCTGGATGGCCAACATGATTTTCATAAAGCACAAAACTGAAAGCAATAAATAGATTCTGCAAAAAATAAATTTACAAAATTCAAATTTGTATTGTAAATTTGGTCAGGAAATAAGTTTACAAAAAAGATGTTTGGACCTGGATATTTTAAGTATGTTAATTATTTTAATTTATAATTTGATTTTTTTAATAATAGTACTCTTATAACTGAAAATTAAACGATTTAAAACGGTTTAAGCACTAAACTGTCAAATTTAACCTTATTTTTATAGTAATGAGTACGTTTAGTTGAATGATTGAATATAATTACTTATTGATAAAACAATATTAAATATTTATTCCAATAACTTTAGACATTGTTCTTAATTTTTTTTCTTTATTTATTCTAAAGAACATTTAGTTTTAATTTTGCATATTGTAATATATTTTGCTAGAATAATAATGGTGAGTGAATTTACCCTCATTTAAAGGTAAAGTCGCTCACAACAAAACGGCTTATAAATAATTTTCTGTTATATGTTTTAATTTCTTTATGCAGTAATAGGAAATATAAAGGGTTAGATATTATATATTTTCAGTGCCAATATTTATTTTTATCGTTGCCCGAAGTTATTTAAAAAAGAAATGAAAACTTGAGCGAATTTAGCCTCTTTTACAGTAAATCGTCGAATTATAATTAAAATATTATTATTTGTTGTATAGCAGACTTTACTATAAAATACTTAAATTAAACATAAATTTAATAAATAAAACTAATTAATTGAATTTATAAAACAGCAATGTTAACCTTTCGCAGGTTAGTTAAATAAGGAAAATTCAATATTTTCACTTTTACATTTACTTCTTAGTTAATATTTTAATAAATAATAAAAAGTAATATAAGCTTTTTATTTTTAGTGTGTCAAGACAAGTAATAAAGTTTACTTAATAAAATAAAATGCAAAGGATAACACATCAGGTTAACTATTTTAATGGAATATAGGAAATTACAAAAATTATTCTTTTGGTCACATGTTTCTTGTCAACTTTGTAAAGTCATTTTCCATAATAAAATTTTTTTTCATACTTTTAAAGAAATATAGAAATAAATCATTAAACTTTTACTTTACTAATTGTTAATATTTTTAATAAGTATATTTTTAACCTAAAGTTTATTAAATTTATAATTTATTAAAATTTAATAAATTAATATGTAAAATAAAAAGTATGCTTTACTGAATTAATTGAGAATTGTTTTCCCTTTTTTATAGCTTACAATAGAATTTTTAATTTAATTCAACAATAACGCAAATTTAAAACTAGTCAGAATCAGAAAATTCCATTTCGTCAGCTTGTGTCTCATTTCGGGGCTTTAAGAATTTATAGAAAAAGTGATAAGTGCTTGAAATTGATATATATCTTCACATAAAGATAGTAAATTTTTTAGTTTAGGTGCGCTTAAAGACAATGGTGCTTAATACGCCGTTTTTGATTGGATCCAGTATTAATAAGAAAATGATATTAAAATAATTAGAAATTTAATACAAATCAAATAAACGACTTTTAAACATAAAAAATATTTTAACCCATGTAAAAATACTCTCTGAAATTTTTCGGGAGTTAACTTTCAGAAATTTTACAGGAATCCACTCCGATGAATCATTGCCTTAACCACTTCAGCGGCATGGCGTTCCAATTGGCGTCGCATAAGTAAGTGACAGAAGCGGCAAAAAAATGCGAAAATGGCGTTCCTGTTTAAACTTGATTACTAAACTCTGTAAACAAATTAAGATTACCAAACCAAATGTTATTTATTATTTGAGATTATGAATCTTAAATGGATTTTCAAAAATTCAAATAGGCGGATTCAAAATTGTGAACTATTTTGGATAAACGTTGGAACGTCATTCGTAAAAAGTATTAAAAATTGGCTACATAAAAATCTTTTTAAAACCATTTAACATCTCTAAACAATAATTTTTTCTTGTCCTATTCATCTTCATTTATCTCAAATAATAAATAACATTTGGTTTAGTAAACTCAATTTGTTTATAGAGTTTAGGAATCAAGTTTCAACAGGAACGCCATTTTCGCATTTTTTGAGCTTCTGCCACTTACTCATGGAACGCCATGCCGCCGAAGTGATTAAAATTTACCGGGAATATTTTTAAACAGGAAGTATGTCCACATTTATCAGAATAAATGTTAAATTCAATAAAAATTCATTGTAAAGAATACTTTGGTGTAACTCTCGGTCTTCCTCTTTTAGGTCAAACAGGTTATGTTGTAATTTTAACAGTTACAAAATTTTCGTTCCAATCGTATTTACAATAATGATTGTCTGGCGATTTAAAATTCGTTAACACTTCTTTTACTTTCTGCCATGCTACATTCTGTCCGTTACTATCTTCCATTCACAAAGTGTCATCGGCCAAAGGTTTGAAATCTAATATTAAATTTTATGTCATTCTTTCGACTTTATACTTCTTGCCTTCCTTTTTAGCATTCTCAATCAACTGGTACCATTGTTCAGGAATAAATAGTTATGTTTCTTTACTTGCTCTTTTAATGCAAGCATGTACGCTGTCACCTGCATTCTGGGTGTGCCCACGTTCCAAAAATCTTTGCGTAATGTTAACTTTATATTTCATAGTGACATATAAGCACATAGCGAACAATTATCTATTTTTATTCTGTCCACTGCTATTGTCCGAATCAAATCTAAAATCATTGACATTCTTCTTCTTACATTGATCGTCAATGTAGTGAAGAAGACAGCTTGAAATTTCGTTTGAGCTTTGCTTTCCTACAGTCTCGTCTTACACGTAACAATAGCCCTCTTGATCACCTCCGTTATATACAGTGAAGTTGTACACAGACAATTGTCTTTTATAATAAAATACTCTAACTTCACATTTTGAAATCGTAAGGACTTTTTGCAAGTCGAAACAAGCGAAAGAAATTAACGAATTTTTTTATATAGAGGCCTTTTTGTCACTTCCTTGTACCAAAATTAGATATCGAGAAATGAAAGAATGCATTAAAGCTCGATATGTTGAATCCGTTCTTTGAATTTTAATATATTGCAGTGTTTTTTCGAATCCGTTGCTTGTAAAATGTCCAATACGTTCGCATGAAAATATCATTAAAACTATATTGAAAAATCAAATTGAAATCGAAAAAATCGAATGTACTCTCGCAGTTATAGCAATGAAAATACAAAGAACATTTTTTTACATAAAAAAACGAAGAAAACGCTGGTTTTGTAAAAAGTTACTTTTTCCTCTTAATTTGTATCTCTTCACAATTTTATTAAACTTTATATTCATAAAAACTCATTATTATGTCTACTGAAATGTTTTTTCAATAGTTTTAATAATATTTTTAAGTAAACGTATTGGACATTCTACAGGCAACGGATTCGACAAAACACTGCAATATGTTAAAATTTAAAGAACGGATTCAACATATCGAGCTTCAATGCGTTCTTGCGTTTCTCGCTATCTAACATTTTTTATAGGGTTTCCTTTAATTCACGAACGACTTGTTTATCCTTTAAATGATTATCATAATCTTCTTTTAAACTTTCTTTCTCGGTTGCATTAGCTGACTTATAGATGCTGCATCTGTCGCATTGGTCCTTTTTAAGAATAAAAAATCCAAGATTAAATTCGGAAACAAATACCTCTCGATAATAATTTTCAGAAGCAATTTCTTGATCATTTTTTTCAACTTCCATCCAGGCTTTATAAAGTCTATACATATGTCTGACGCTTAGTCCTTGCTCCAAATACTGTCATTTGCTTATTTCCCTAGAATAGTGTGATTTAACAATAGGAAATTTGTTTTTTATGGTCTCTTATGTTCTGCTTTTTGTTTTCTGTTTCACTGAAATTTTTCTTCGCATTAGATTTTCCTCTTCCGTCTGAAGAAATGTAAGAATTTTCAATATATTTACGAATAGGAGTGTAAACTATGGTTTTTGAAATTCCAAGTGTTTGCACAAACATTGTTTAGCAAACTTTAACCATTTAACTATTGATCGTAAACAAATAATCGTTTGTCGACGTCTTAAAGGATTTCTCAGCATCAGTTGTTCTCTAAATCGGTGTACGATTTTGGAAATATTTATTTATATATTGCCATTGATTCGATATATGATTACCTATTTTTCAGTAAATGTTAAAAATTTCATGTTTTATTTCTTTGCTAATTCTTTGATGACATCTTAATTAACAAATTTCGTCACAACCAGTTCCCATTTTTCGAGCAGGTATTAATTTTCCTTTTTTGTCGTGTATTCTTGTCCTGAATTGCAAGCAACTTTGATTTGATTTCCACGATTCGGTAATTCTTTTTCTCTTACGACTTGAATTGATCTCTTTCCTTTCATCAGACATCGAATTGTTTGTCTCAATGTGAATGTCATTTTCAAAATTAATTACTCCCTGGTCTAAGCACTGAAATACAGTTCAAGATGCAATATAAATTTAAACAAAAAATATTTTTATTAAAAAATAATTCAAATTAAAAGGAACACATAACAATAACAAATAATTATAAATAAATGTTCTAAATATGTTAAATAAATAAATATTTTTTTTATTAAACATTCTGAATAAATAAATTTTTTAAATTAAATATTCTAAATAAATACATTTTTGGTTACAAAAAAACAATATATTAAAGTGGAAATAAACATACGATACTCTGTGAACTGGAAGTACCAGATAGTTCGTTTAGTGGTTGAAACTGAAGCGAAATATTTGATTCAATTATTCTCATTATGTACTTTATTTTCGACAATCTTAAAATCCAAACAATCAACGTTATCTTCAAAATAAATCTATTCTATTAAGAAAAATTAACGAAACAGATTAAATAGATATTTAAATAAATAAAATTTCTACTTTTCACTATAATGTTTGAAATTATTTACGTTTTCTCAAACTTAAATCCATAGGAATATCCATTTTTCTACTTTTAGCAGAAACTTTTTGATCTTCACGAAAATCAGTTATTGTGAATGTTTTTTAACAGATGCAGAAACAAATTATAGATGACACACTTTTACTTTAAAGTTAAAAATAGTATATTGTGCACCTAGGAAGGAAAATAGTAATTTCCCCGAGGGTGAAGTCGAGAACTGCAAACACTAGTGGCGAAAATCTTTTTCCTTCCGTGTGGTGCACATACTATTTTTTCTAAAACACGTAAACGAAAGTACAAATATGCAATTATTTAATGGAATTTTTTGTTGTCATATTTATTTAAAATCCATTATTAATAAAAAAAATAACAACATGATACATATTTAATCTTAAAAAATAAATAGCTCTTTTTATATTTTTAAAAAATTTAAAAAAAATTACAAATTTTTATAGCAGCAGGAAGAAAATATTTCTTTCTCTCCCCGTGACATCACAGCGGGGAGGGAAAGTATTACTTTCCCCGTTTTGACGTCACGGGGAGGGAAAGTTACATTCTCTCCCTGCCTCCAGGAAAGACGTACTTTCCACCCTCTTTATAGGTGAGAAATGATGTACTTTCGATGCGTGTGTTAGAAAAATGTATTTATTTTTAATTAATTTTTTCTTTCAAATATCGCATTAATGTGAATATTATACCGATTACTATTTTATTTATTGGTTATAAAAGTGTTTTTACCTTTTCGTAAATTTTCTCTTTACAAATTTTGCTTAAGAAACTTAATATAAATTTTTGCGCCTACAGAACATCTTTCGAAATTAGGAGTACTCGTATTAGCCTGGACTACCTGTCTAATGGATATTCCGGTTGTACTTCTGAGTACAACCGGTTTATCGATAGTCGAGTTTTATTGGTGTGTACCGGACAATAATCAACAGTGCACATCATTATACCTCGACGTCAAACCTCCCGCTCAGATTAACTCACATGCCGGAAAAATCCAAGCCAAATAGGCGGGAACTAAGTATCCTTGGTCCTACAACATCCGCCAAGCGAGGCATTTAGTCGACCGAGCTAATCTGTCGGTTATATACCAATTATTATATAATGCAGAATTTCTTGTACCATTTAATGAGAGAATCAAAAATATGCCATTTTTGAAATAGCACGGTACAAATTGTTACTTTAAGATTGAGTACTACAAAGTATTACCTGAAAATAGCATGGTATTAACATTTACTGTGAGATAGCATTGTATAACACTGAAGTATCGATTTTTTTAAATCTGTGATAGTTGGCAGTAGCATAATGATAGTATCGTGTAACATCATCTTTTTAATATCAACATCTGACTATCCATTTCTCTCAGTATAAATTACGATCTCTTTAAGATTATTAAAGTTTAGAATTATAAAAAGAAATTCATGAGACTTTTAAACTTTTTTAAATTAAAAAATTTACAGGAGAAAAAATTGTATCTAGTCAAAAGAAAACCCGAGCACCTAGAAAACGAAAAGAGAACTCATCTAAAAATCTAAAGCAAGATAAAAAAATAACGGAAAAATCAAGTAAGAAAAAACTCAATTAACTATATACATTTAAATATTCTAAATGAAACAATTTAACTGATAAACAGTGCCGTCTGTACCATAAGACCAGGTAGGCCAGTGTCTAAGACACCGATTAAAAGAAGCTCCTCTGTGCATCCCTAAGACAATGAAATATTTTAAAGATCTATGATGATAAAAGTAATTAACTGAACATTAGAAAAATTCATCAAATATCTTTAATTCTCGAAATTGTAAGGAAATGTATTTAACTGTGTTCGATGGTCTTTTAAATTTCTAGATTATTTGCGACAAACAATTATCATACATAAAATATACACTGAAAAAAATTTATTTATGGTACTGCCATAAATATAGCCAATTCAGACATATTATATTGGTAGATATGATACTGCCATACAGTATTGCTGTTTTAGCCATACGCAGTGTAGAACTGCAATATGTATTTGAGAGACAATAATATGTATGCGGACAACACGAATACTGTATTTAATGAACAGCAATACGGTATTGCTGTTTCAGCTATACATCCTAACCATACTTGTATGTCAAAATTAACATTATCATTTTTTTTCAGTGAAATTTAGGGCTTTTCACTTTTCGGGTCGGGCTTAGTCAGTTCGGGTTCGGGCCGAGTCGAGCTTGTTTACATACCCTAAATCTTTCGGGTATCCGACCACATTCGGGTTCTCGAAATTTTTAGGTAACTGTGAGCGCAAGCGGGGTACATGCCTTTTTTTTGCGAAAAATGGCCAAAATTTTATGTTTTTTGCAGAAAACTGTATGAAGATCAACTAGAATCACGTTCGCTATATTTTTCCTGCAATCTACGCGTGAAAATACATACGTGTACCAATTTTTAGCTCTCTAGATGAAAAACTGTGAGCGCTAGGGGGGGAATCATTTTGCGTAACCGTTTTAATAGGGTTTCTACCGGTGTGCGGAACCCTAAAGATTGGAAAAATATATAATTACAAATATTCGTTTCTTTAAATCATCTTAGTAAAAGAAATTATTGAAGATTTGCATACTCAAATCCCTTTGAGTTTTCAGAATTGTCGGGTAACCCGAATGGATTCGGCTACCCGAAAATTCAGGGTTACCCGAAATTTTCGAGTACCCGAATCCATTCTGGTTCTCGAAATTTTAGGGTACTCGGTACATCGAGAAAGCTCGAGCTCGGCCCGACCCGACGTTTCGGTCTTTTTACACACCTCTAATTATTTTTAATATTAACTTTAAATTTGTATTTACATTGATATTTTTCCAATATTAAATTAATTTCTTGCTTTAGTTGTTACTAAAATACATTTTTCAATTAAAAAACATTTGTGACAAATTTTAACAAACGACATTTGATCTTAAAATCATATTGTTGTAGAAGAATGAGCTGTTGAAGTATTCAAGTTTATCATAATGAATAACATGACATCGTTGAAATAATAACTATTCCAGAAGTTTTATCCCAATAAAATTTTTATTTAAAATACAGAAAATATAATTTTATCAATATATTGCAAATCGCGTGTAAAAATTTTTCCCTGTACTTCATCGATCGTTGCAATTAGGGTACTGACTAAATGCTACGTTTAATTCTTTCTTAGAGTAAAGATATGACAATTTTTACAACAGATATAAATATTTAGACCCATCCAAAATATATAAATATAAGAAGTTATAGTTTTTAATCCAACAGATGGTCGACAAAAAGGATAACTTTAATTTTTGTAAAAAGTAGCCCTCTCTTTATTAACAAATTACAATAACTATTTAAGTTATTGAACTGATTGTTCCTTCATATTCTTTACTACACAAACGATCCCTTTAAATTTATTTCGTTTCTCTAATATTTCTTTTAAAACAACATAATCCCAAAATCATATAATATCGACAAAGTATTATTTTTGTAATGTCAGAATCATTATCAAACAACTGAAAATAAATTATTAACAGAGTATAATTTTCTGAACCATTTATTCAAATACTTTAATTTTATAAATTTTAATATAATTTCCATTTGGGAATGGATATAATATATAATCTCCCAAATAAAACAACATTTTTTCGAAAATTTGCATTAATATTTTAATTTTGCAGTCAGTGGCAAGTTTATGGAATTACAACATACAACATGTATGGGAAATTCCACGTAAAACATAATTATTAGTTGTCTCAAATGTAATAAATTGAGAAAACTAAAAAATGACATTCACTAATCTGCTTTTTCACCTAGGTGTTCAATATGCCACGTAGAATAGAACGGGGTGAGGAAGCCAACGGGGTGAGGCAGCCAATTGCTTCTTATTTCTGCATAAATTTTTCAAATAGTGAGCCCTTGATAATTTAGAGTGCTTATGGTCTTTTACTTTACATGCTAAAAGATGAGCGTAATTGCTGCAGGAGTTTAGCAGTGACAGTGTAATTTATGAAAAACAGACTTTTGGATGTAACTTTTTTAAGAGTAATTTTTGTCAAAAGAGTTGATTTAAGTTACACGAATAAAATTCATGTAAGTGTTTTTTAATGCAGAATTTAGTGCTGAAGACGATGGTGTAAATAAAATTGCGATATTTTTAATATTACGGTCATTGTGAAAGTTTTCATGAAAAAGTGCTCCTGGGGTTAGGCAGCCAACGCTAAATTTTTTGTCTTTTTGTGTTGATTCTATTGGTTCTTCTAAATGTTTTTTTCTTTTTTCCCTACTCCAATCAATATAAAACTTAAAAACATTGAATTTTATGAACCATTTTCTTTTTAAGAAAAAAAATTTATATTTCCTTAAAATGTAGAATTAGATTTAATTAATGTTATTATTATAATATTATTCAAATGTAAATTTTTTAACAAAAAAAAAGTAAATTAAGGACAACTACCTTGTTATGTTTCACTGATTTTTATTTTAAGTTATGTTAATTCACTTATAAAACAGTTGGCTGTCTCACCCCACGTTTTTACAACTATGGCAAAAACGTGGTCCTTTGGAAAAGCGATTATAGAAATTTTTAAGTGCAACCTACGTCATAATGTCCTATGACGATTTTTTAGCCCAAAAGACAAGGTTTTTAACACGACATTGAAATTGAAAAAACCTTTTCAATTAACTGCCTCGCAAACCAAAATGTGTCCTCTTGGCTGCCTCGCCCCGTTCTACTCTACGAGCGACCTGTACGCAAAGATTAATTATTAATTTAATTAATAATTAATTATTTATTTAAATACATCAAAATTATCAGACTCACTATAAAATTTTTTCCAACATCTTATGAATGTTTTCATGTAGGCTTCAAATAAAAAAATTTTTTATCATATCTTAAATTTAAAAAAAAATTTAATTTATTTATTATTATAATATGGGGAAATTTTGTTAAGATATTATTCAACAATATTTTTCGAGTAACCTGATATTAAAAATAGGGTTACATTCAAAAAATCAAAAAAGTTTGAATTCAAAACTTAAAAAAATGGATTAAAATGTTGTAGTTTGTTTTAATCTATTCTGGTCTTATTTTAATACCTCGCGATATAATTAGTGTCAATTATTTTATTCTTCCTTATGCGTAAAATCATTTACAATAATTTAAAAGTCAAGATTCTATGCTGTACAATCTGCCTCAGCGTCGGCACTAAATAGTTCATAAATAAAAACAAATAATTGCAATTTTCATTTTCTTTTATTTAGTTGAAATTAGCACTTTCAATCCCACTCTCTCCTAATAGCATAATATTATTTATTAACTACTTTTTATAAACATTTATTACATATAATTATAGAAAAGTCTAAAACATCTGAAGTATCGAATAGTGCAATATCGGCAAAAATCTGTAACGTAGAACCACAAGAAGGAAACCACTCTTCACAAACAGAAGTCATCAAAAGATCAAATAATATAATGAATCAGGACATTCAGTTATTTGACGAATCAGATAATGACATTGTAGAAGAAACACAAGTCATCAAAAATTCAAATAATGTAAACAAAAAAGATATTCAGTTATTCGAAAACCCGGATAGTAACAATGAATTATTGACAAGAATTCATATCGGAGAATCATCAGACAGCGACTGCTCTTTACCGAATATGGTAGAATCAGAAGTAACCGAAAAAGAACATTGCTCCAATTTGGTTTTGGAAGGTAATTAAATATTTTACTTCTTTCACAAATATTTAAAATCAGCTATTAAAAATATTATAAAGTTCAAAATGAAAAATATTCCTATTGTTTCTGTGTAAACTGTCTCTGAATTATTGTACCATTCAAAACAAGTTCGCTGTAAATTATTGCAGACATTTTGTTTCTTAAGGAGGAATTATATTTAAACGCAACCAAAATATCATTTACTTTTAATTTTAATATAATTTCCATTTGGAAATAAACATGATATATAATTTCCCAGATAAGACATCATTTTTCCGAAAATTTGCATTAACATTTTAATGCTAATTTCGAAATTTAATATAGAAAACAGTACAAACTGTTTTATAAAAATAATAAAATATTTTATTCCCTAACACTTGCTCTGAAACAGTAACTTTCAAGGCTAAGTAAGTAACTAAATTAGCTAACTTACAAACTAACCAAATTAACTAAACTAAGTAGCTCAAGAAACTAACTAAATTAACTAACTGACTGACTAAACTAATTAAACTAACAAACTAAAGAAACAAACGAACTAAATAAACTTACAAACAAACGAAATTATTATTCGAACTAAATTGAGTAAATATTTGAGTAAACTAAGCAATTAACTAATAAATTAACTAACAAATCTAGCTAAATAACTAACTTATTTGTACTATTTATGAACTTATATCAAATTTCCAAAACAACCTATAATGTTATTAAAAATTAAATTGTTAGTTACAATTATAAAAACATCCAACATGCATTTCCTCGCAATGCGTTAGGGAAAACGTTATGTACAATTCGTGATAAAAGAATGATTTTATTGGAGTGATTACTGCTCTCGTAAAATCACTGACTTTCACACCTAGTTGTGCAATTTACTATTAAACCCAACTTTTTTGCAACGTTCACTGTATATATTATACAAGTTTGCAATCTGAACTTGTTACAGAACGACATTTTACTATTCGTTATAAGTTTTTTGATCCAAGAGCCATTTCAATATTATAATCTAAAAACATTTGTTTTTATCCCACAATTTTCACTCTAAATAAACGTGAAGATATATCCGGTTCTATAAGAGACTATGTAGATGAAATTTAATAAAAACTACCGATATATTCCTTGCTCGCTCGATTTAATTAATTCTAGTTTAGTTCATCGTCTGGTCGTTCGACATCGTCTATAATGTCAAAATATTAATTAAATATTTTTATATTTCACTGATTGAAATTAAAAAAATCTGCCCGTCCGTCGGGCGGACACATTCTCATCCGCACTTCGCGCGGGGGCTCGCAAGTTTCAGCGCACCACGGGGCGCGCGAATACCGGGCGTCGCGCTCCGCACGTTGTTGCCCGCTTCGCTCGCAGTAGTTTACGATTATAGTACATTATTTGCGTTCTTGTTCTTATTCCTTTTTGTAAGTGAAAATCTCCATTATCTATATGTTTTAAAAAAATTCAGCTAAAATATACTGACTTCTCGTCAATAAATATTTCGCTGTGCATCTAAGTCAGTCAACTGAGACTACGTACCAGACACGGCATATCTTTCTTGAGCCCCTAAATGATTTATTTGTTTTAAAGTTACTACGACTTTAAGGTTTACATTCTCATCAAATATGTATTGATTTGCAGATTCTCATGACATTAATTCTACTTTCATCGAAAGAAAAAAATTATGTATATTTAATAAATCACCATATCCTATATACGAAGCAAGAAAACTAGAGACAGGAGGGCCAACTCGGCTGTTTTCTCACTCACAGCAGTGACACAGAATTAGTGAAATTATGAAGGCGTGGTTAGATTGCGCCAAATATCTTGTTTTGGTTCTGCACATCTCGCACACACTAACGTTATTATATTTAAATAAGTGACACACGTCTGTGAGGGGAAGTGCAGAATCAAAACACGATGTTTGGCGCAATCTAAACACGCTTTCATAATCCTCCAACATTTGTCCTACCCCCACTACTGCAGTTAGCCCTCCTGTCTCTAGTCTTCTTGATACGAAGAGAAAAATAAATAATAATAAATACAAATTCCTGCATTTCTAGTATGAACCGTTCAAACAACATAAACATTTCATAATCTTAGCACAACAACAAAAAGAACAACTCTTGCAATAGAAATAATTCATTTTCTGGACTTTTTTGAAATAATTCTTAAATTGGTATAATTTATGTCTTATTATGAACTGTCTGGTGGTCGAATTAAATTATTTTAAACTGAATTAGATCATGTGCATTAAACGAATAATGAAAAAAAACGTCCTCTCAAAAATTTCTATTAATTTGTTCAAATTAAAAAATTATAAACAATTAATATCTTAGAAATCGGCCTCCAGTGACCTCAACTTTAATTTCAACCAAAAAACAATCAAATCAGTTACAAATTTTAAGGTACACTAATTTCTGAATAGAAAATTATGGTTAAACATTAAACATGATGAATACATATTATTCCATAACCAAATTATGTAACAAATGTCCAGATATTTGCAATGCAAATAACTTTAGTACAAATAAAAAGGACCCAAAATTCTATAAAAAATTTTAAAATTTAACAATATTGAAAAATAAAAAAAAATTGGTCTGCTTAATAATTACAGGTATACATTTGAATCGTGTTAAGAGTTAAAAAAAATTTGCTTCAAAAATAAAATTTTTTTGTTCAAATTCAAAGTCAACGGTTTAGCCAAATATGCATTAGAAACTTAAAAAAGAACAGAAACAAAACTTAACCAAAAACTTAAAAAAAAAATTATTGTTTTTTGTTGTACAAAAAAGTGACAAAAGGAAAAGTTGTTTGTTTTTGTACAAAATTTAATAAAAAAATTTTAAAAAATATTTTTTTTTGAAAATTGTCAAAAATCTAAAATTTTGAAAATTTAAAAATTGTTTAAAAATTCATAACTTTTTTGTTTTTTGTTGTACAAAAAAATGACCAAAGGAAAAAATGTTTGTTTTTGTGACAAATTTAAAAAAAAATAAAAATTAATTTTTTGAAAATTGTAAAAAATACAAGATTTTGTATTTTTGTTGTTTTTTGACGAAATGGGCTGCCCAACGAACTCGAGCTTCATTTTTACGGACTAAAAAAATCCCCGAAATTTCATGTCAATTCATAAAAATTTACTCGAGTCAAGGGTCATGAATCAAGGGGTCATGAAACGTAAAGATTTATGAAAATTAGAAATTTCTCAAAATCACACAAATCCAAGACTTTCTCATTGTCCAAATAATGACTGAGAATGAATTATCCAAGCAATACGTAATCTAGCCTAAAAATAATGACAAAATTACAAAGAGGAAAGGCTTGCATGTTTTTTCAGTAGTTTTATTTTTTTCAAGAATTACTACAATTAAAAACGCGACTAATATTGTTGTCATATAATTAGTTATTACTTTTTATCATCTTTTGGTGACTTTTTAATGTGCTAGCAAATAAAATATTTTTATGGATTATTTAAGTTACAATTTTTTCAGAGTTGCTTTTTTAATAAATTTTGATAATCCAAAAGAAAATTTTTAAAATATCATCAATTAACCCCTTCACAGTCCATCTAAAAATCGCTTGTCGTCCAAAAACGGTCCAAGAAAAAAAAGTTTTTAAAAAATGTGATTTCATTGTAATTAAGGTTTTTGGAGTCGCAAAATTCGAATTTGAAGACAGTTTTTCAAAATTTAAAATGGCGGATCCAAAACGGCGGACGCAAAATAGCGAATTAGAAAATTTTATCAGATTTGCTTGAAACTTGTTACTCGGAGGTTTTCGAGGTCTCTGATTACGAATATAATGTCAGATTTTCAAAATTGAAAATGGTGGATACAATATGGCGGTTGAGAAAATAAAAAAGTCAACAGATTTATTTAAAACTTATTGCTCGGAGGTTTTGGGGGTCGCTGATTAGGAATTCGATGTCAGATTTTGAAATCCAAAATGACGGACCTAAAATTCAATCAAATTGCATGAATCTTAAAATTATCCGCCATATTGGATTCACAGTCTTAATTATATAAATCTGACATCATATTCATAATCAACGACCCCGAAAACCCCCAAGTAAAGAGATTCAAGCGTATTTGATAAATTTTAAAATCTTCATAGTCGCCATTTTAGGTCCACCATTTTGAATTTTGGAAATCTGACTTAAAATTTGGATTCAGCGACCCCAAAAACCTTAGCATGCACTTGGCCATTCTAATCGAATTATGTTTAGTATTTTATTTTTGAGATGGACATATATGGCCATAGACGTAAACGCAGCACGACTTTTTGTGGCCACATATAGGCCATGGACTGTCAAGGGGTTAATATTTAAATTGCAAGTTGATTCACTTTACGGTTTGTAGGTCCAAAGTGCTAACCCGCAATGATAATTTGGAGTATATTTACATGATTTCTTTAATTTTCTTACATATCTTGATATTCGTTTGATTTTAATTTAAAAATTTAGTTAAATATTGTTTTAAATATTTATTTAAAATAACATAATATTATTTAGGGTAAAGTGGGGTAAAAAACCACATTTTTAAATTTGATGCTATAAAATATGTATTTAAAATTTTTCTCTCAAATTTCCAAATGGTATGGAAAGTTTAGCTATTAAGCTTGACAATTCCTAACGGAAATATTTTTTATCTCGTGAAAGGACAAAGTTATAGGAGTTTTACGACAGTACTGATAGTGGCTTTTTTGTACTACCTGGTGGGGTGAAAAGTCACCCCGCGATTTTAGCAAAATATGTTATCAATTTTGGTACTTTTATAGTTTTTCTTTATTTGTATGACAAATAGTCTTATTTGGAAAATATTTTAATAACTTTTAAAGACTTTTTAGCAAACAAAATTGAATATTATATTAAGTTTACCTGTTGTCGATTTGAACTGACATTTGTTTCGTACCTTTTTTTAAAAGTACTCTTTAAATTTCATCACAGATAATATATTTCGTTGCAACTGTTTATTGGTTGTTTATTTTTCTAATGCACTGTGAACTACTTTTTCGTCTTGTTTAATTAATTTTATAAACTAACGTTTAAGTAAAAAACAAATTAATTTCACAGAATATTCAATGGATTTTTGGTTTTGGCTTTTTTACACCCAAGACCAGTTTTTAAAAAAGCTAAAATAAATTTTTAATTTAGTTCAATTTCCAAAAATTAACATTGTATACGTTTGCAGTATACTTTTCTTCTTATGTACAAACATTTACTTTTATTACCCGTTAACTTAATCAAGTTGTAATATGCTTGAAAAGTTCATCAAAATGTTTTCAAAAAAACAACAAAATATTTAAATACAATAAAAACTATATTATTATAGGTACAATATTCAAACCAAAATCAAAAGTTGCGTATTATCTAATAGTATTTATATTCTTAACGGCTGATAAATCGGCTTAATAGTTTTAAATAATACTCAAATGGCTTTTTCACACCCTAGCTTTTACACCCTACTCTACTTTATACATCTGTTATTTATAATTATAGAAACGTCTGAAATTCCTAAATCATCAGAAGTTTCCAATAATGACACTAAATTATCGACACAAATCCATAATGTAAAACCACGAAAAGAAGAACACTCTGTAGTAGAACCACAAGCCATCGAAGGATCAAATATGGTAGAATCACAAATATCCGAAAAAGAAGATAGTTTCAAGTTGATTTTGGAAGGTAATTAAAAATATTACATCTTTCACAAATATTTAAAATCAATTATTAAAAATGTTCCTAATCTTTCTATGTAAATTGTCTCTGAAGCATTGTACCATTCACAAGTTCGCTGTAAATTATTACAGACATTTTGTTCCATAAGGAGAAGTTATATTTAAACGCAACCAAAATATCATTTACATCAATATGTACGTTCATATGAAAAGTGCCCATTTTGGTACTATTAGGCTTATTTTTATTATTGTTGTTATTTCTATTATTATTGTTCGCCTTTTTATTATTCGCATCTGAATAGATGTAGTTTGGCATTTTTTAAAAAATGATTGATTTGAAAAAATTATCAAACGAATGCACGTATTTTATGAACTTCTTTCTGATTTTCAAAGCCTTAATTAAAATGTGTGTCTAGATTCAAAATTCATTTGAACCGCATCCATTGCAGCAAACGTAAACTGCAATTAATTAATTTTCATTGAAAGATATGATTTATAACCATCATTTTGATAAAAAAAAGAAATTTTTTTTAATTCAAATATGAATTTTAAAAGAATGAAACAAATTATATTCCAATTAAGGTGAAAAGAATGCCCTCCCCTATACCATTCGTGCAAAAACTTAAAATAATACATATTTAATTACATGAGTATAAGTTTATGGAATTAAAACATACAACATGTATGGGAAATTTCATGTAAAACACAGTTATTAGTTGTATCAATTGTAATAAATTAAGAAAAGTAAAATATGGCATTTACTAATCTGCTTTTTCACCTAGGTGTTCAATATGCGTACAAGCGACCTGTACGCAAAATTTAATTAATAATTAATTATTTATTTAAATACATCAAAATTATCAGACTCACTATAAAATTTTTTCCAACATCTTATGAATGTTTTCATGTAGGCTTCAAATAAAAAAATTTTTTATCATATCTTAAATTTAAAAAAAAATTTAATTTATTTATTATTATAATATGGGGAAATTTTGTTAAGATATTATTCAACAATATTTTTCGAGTAACCTGATATTAAAAATAGGGTTACATTCAAAAAATCAAAAAAGTTTGAATTCAAAACTTAAAAAAATGGATTAAAATGTTGTAGTTTGTTTTAATCTATTCTGGTCTTATTTTAATACCTCGCGATATAATTAGTGTCAATTATTTTATTCTTCCTTATGCGTAAAATCATTTACAATAATTTTAAAAGTCAAGATTCTATGCTGTACAATCTGCCTCAGCGTCGGCACTAAATAGTTCATAAATAAAAACAAATAATTGCAATTTTCATTTTCTTTTATTTAGTTGAAATTAGCACTTTTCAATCCCACTCTCTCCTAATAGCATAATATTATTTATTAACTACTTTTTATAAACATTTATTACATATAATTATAGAAAAGTCTAAAACATCTGAAGTATCGAATAGTGCAATATCGGCAAAAATCTGTAACGTAGAACCACAAGAAGGAAACCACTCTTCACAAACAGAAGTCATCAAAAGATCAAATAATATAATGAATCAGGACATTCAGTTATTTGACGAATCAGATAATGACATTGTAGAAGAAACACAAGTCATCAAAAATTCAAATAATGTAAACAAAAAAGATATTCAGTTATTCGAAAACCCGGATAGTAACAATGAATTATTGACAAGAATTCATATCGGAGAATCATCAGACAGCGACTGCTCTTTACCGAATATGGTAGAATCAGAAGTAACCGAAAAAGAACATTGCTCCAATTTGGTTTTGGAAGGTAATTAAATATTTTACTTCTTTCACAAATATTTAAAATCAGCTATTAAAAATATTATAAAGTTCAAAATGAAAAATATTCCTATTGTTTCTGTGTAAACTGTCTCTGAATTATTGTACCATTCAAAACAAGTTCGCTGTAAATTATTGTCCATAATTTGTTATCTACATCACGAAAATGAACAGAATGTCACACAACTATGGACATTTATTTAGAGTTATAACACCCCTCTATACTTAAAATTACAATGCTTCAACTATTTCCGTTCGAAAGCTATTAATTAATTTTAACTGTTTTTACTGTTAAACATTTAGCCCCAGTATCTCCTACTAATTTCTTATTTAAATTGTTGTTTAAAATAAAATTGTAAGTAAATCTAATGAGTTTAAAAAAAAAATTATAAGTATATTGTTTTAGTATCTAGATACTTCTTTAAAATAGCATAATAATATTATTTATTAAATACTTTTTTTAACATCTGTTATTTAAAATTATAGAAAAGTCTGAAATTCCTGAATTATCAAAAGTTTCCAATACTGACATTAAATTATCGACTCAAATCCATAACGTAGAATTACAAGAAAAAGAACACTCTTCAGTGGAAACACAAATTATCGAAGGATCAAATAATGTCAACAGAAAGGATAATGAGTTATTAGAAAAACCAAAAAATGACAATAAATTGTTAAGGAAAATTCATAATGGAAAAACATCAGAAGGCAACTGCTCTTCAACAAATATGATGGAGCCAAAAGTAGCTGTAAAAGAACATAGCTTAAAGCAGGGTTTTGAAGGTAATAAAATATATTACTTCTTTCATAAAGATTTAAAATCAGTTATTAAAAATGTTATAAAGTTCAAAATGAAAAATGTTTCTATTGTTTCTATTTAAACAGTCTCTGAATCATTGTACCACTCACAACAAGTTCACTGCAAATTATCGCAGACATTTTGTCCCTCAAGGGGAAGTGATTAAGAAAGATTATAAATAAAAAAAAGTTACAAAAACAATTTTAAGTTGTTCCAGTAACTGCACTTCACTACCCACATTTTTCTGGTTGTATTAACCTGGGTCCATTTCTCTCAATATGCGTGCCAACCATTAGGAACCCTTCCAAAAAATATTTTACGCATTAATTTACATGGCCTTGCAAAGGGCCGGTAGTATTTAAATACTGAAATAAAGGAGAGGTTAGAATTGTTATCTATTTTACCCCTAAGTAACTGACACGACTGACCAATTAATCGATGAATATTTTAATCGTAATTAATATTACACATATCTTCAGGATGTCAATTTTTTTTAAATTTCAGAAATATTCCTACATTTTGAAGATATTATTATTATATTTATAAAATATCCCAGAGGTATTCTGTGGATGTCCATAATATGTCCTAAGGATATTCTTCAGATATTGTCAACATATTGTATGGGCGTCTTAAATATATTCCAAAAATATTTTATTAAACAGAATTTCGGAGATTCTATAAAATATCATGTTGTCTTTTTTGACTTATTCTCCATTTATTCAAGATATTCTGACAATAGTCTTGGATATATTGTTGTGAGAGATCTAGTTTAATAATTTTTTCAAATTATTTTTTTATTCCTTGGGAAATAAACAAAAAAAAATAATTTAGAAAACATTGTACCACTTTAGAAACAGTTTTCATTTATTTTATCAAAAACTCTATTTTCAAGAACATGTATTCAAACGCTTTTAGAGTCACTTATTAGTACAAAGTATTTACTTAAACAATTTTAGAATTTTTGTCCCGTCACAAACATATTTTTATCTTACTCTTTATTTAATTTCGTCTTATATAATTACAATTTCAAACTAAATATTAATTATTACCATTATATTTCAGATTTGAAAATTAATAAGAAAAATGAAAACAAACAAACAAAAAAGGACAATAGAACTATACGTTCAATGAAACATAAATTAAAAAAAATGGAAAAAGAATTACACATTGCAAGAGAAATTAAAAATTATTCATACTTAACAAGACCAAAAGTGTTAACTACAAAAGGATCACGTTCGCCAAATAATCATAATCGTCGAGAAAACTTTTCGAAAAAGTTTCACTCACAAAAATATATATCTTCCAATTTACGAGAACAATCGCACATGCTAAGACACACAATTTCTTCAAGTTGTGTTTGTCGACATTCAATGAGACAATTCGATAATTCCAAAAGATCGAGAACTCCTGAAAGAAATTTTCACTATTCAGTTAGGCGAGACAGTTCAAGATACTACCCTTCTTCATATGAACAAGAGTTCAGATCGAGGCGATCACGGCCAACAACTGACTCATTAGAGCGATCACGTTCACCAAATTTTCACAATTCTAATACAAGAATATATAATTCAAGACGAAGAAATTCACCAAGAAATGTTTACCATTCCGTTGATCAAGAAAACAATTCTAGACAATTATGTACGCATGATCGCAGACCTTATAATTATCATAGGCAAGATTATTCATGGAGATTATCACGCTTACCTACTTACAACCCATCTTCATGTAACACATCATCTTCGTCCAGGCAAATACGTTCACGATCTCGTTCACCAAATCGAAATTATCGTCGGTAAAGCATTTTGTGACAAATAGTCAAATGGCCAATTACGAACTTTATAACTTTTTATGTTTCATATCACATTTCATTCCAATTTTTGTTCTTTGAATTAATTTACACTTGTTTCTTAAAGTCAATTTAATTAAAATAATTAAACTTTAATAACTTTTGACATAAAAAATAATTAGGTTCTTTCTTATTGTTCCTTGCAAACTGCTCAATTGATTATAGTGACTGCATAAAGATAATAAAATTATTCTAATCATTTTCACAAACACGTGTTTTGTACGCTGTTAATCGCATTTTTAGTTATATAAATAATAAAAAGCAAACAATATATGTATACAGACACGATACATACTTTAATATTCGCAAATATCATGTTACCGTTCTCATGTCCACTTTCTTAATGACAAAAAATTTATAAAAGTTATAATTATAATATTATTCTTATATATCCTACGTACATGTACAAATTAAAATTTATCACATATTCTTAACAAATCCCTCATAATTAAAAACCATTCTCCACCAAAAAAAAAAAGTATATGCAATTCTTTTGAAAAATATAATAAAAAAAAATATAAATAAAAATAAATAAATAAATAAATAAATAAATAAATAATAATTATAAATATATAATTCTTTTGAAGAATTCTTTTTTTTTTGCATTCTCTCTTACGGTTACATATTTCTCCATGCTTATAAAACTTTAATACTTCTTAGTTATCAAAAACAGAACTTTAATAAAAATGAATACACTCTAGACCTTCAGTTTCTCATTCATTTCTCATAATTTAAAATATAACAACTATTTTTTAAGGAAACATAAATTCAAATGAAATTAAAGATATTCTCTAAATACTGTATACCCCCCAGGGGGGGAGGACTAAAGTTGTCCTCCCTACGGGCATAGCGCACCCGGGGTACCCCAGCTAGAAGCCCCAATAACGCCGGCTAATAAACTAGAAGACTCTTGAACACATCAGCCATTCTGACTTCTAAATATATTAAAAGCGTTAAAGTTTTAACTAGTTACATCTACAGTATATAACCAAAAAATTTCAAATTCTAGAATTTTCAACAGGCACAGGCAATAAAAGAAAATTGCATTTAACTTTTATAAGATTATGTACAAAAATAATACAAAAGATTGTATTACCTGACAGTATTATACAATGAAAGAAGAATTGCATATACTTTTTAAAAGGTGGAGAATTTATAAAAAACTAACTGCTCAAAACTTCACTACCTTACAAAATTAGCAGACGAATTTCCGCAAAATTCCTTTTTCTTTTTTCTAAGACAACGGAATTTAAAATAAAATCTACTGCTTAACAAGTAACTACCTGATAGAATTATCAGACGAATTTCCGAAGTACTGCGTTTTTTTTTTTTTTTTCTACTGTCTAAAATTCTATTACCTGATAGAATTATTAAACGAATTTCCGTCAAACAGAGATTTTTTGTTCTAAGGGGACAGATTTTAGGATTGAATCTGCTGCTCAAAAAATTAATACCTGATAGAATTATCAGACGAATTTCCAAAGAATTGCGTTTTCTTTATCAGAGACGGAGGGTTTTAAAAATAATTTTACTGTCAAAAACTCTATTACCTGATAAAATCATCAGACGAATTTTCGTAGAAGAGCGTTTTCTTTTTTGAAGAGAACGGACATTATGATTCAATCTACTGAATGAAATACCTAATATGATTATCAGACAAATTTGCGTAGAACTCAGTTTTCTTTTTCTGAGACGGAGGGTTTTATAAATAGTTCAACTGTCTAAAATTCTATTACCTGATGTAATTGTCAGACGAATTTCCGAAGTACTGCGTTCCCTGTTTTTAAAACAACGAACTGTGGGATTCAATTTACTGCTTGAAATGTTAATACCTGAGAGAATTATCAGACGAATTAAGGTAGAACAGAGTTTTTTTGTTCTAAAGGGACAGATTTTAGGATTGAATCTGCTGCTCAAAAAGTTAATACCTGA
Organism: Leptopilina drosophilae; assembly: GCA_032873175.1. Lineage (NCBI taxonomy): Eukaryota > Metazoa > Arthropoda > Insecta > Hymenoptera > Figitidae > Leptopilina > Leptopilina drosophilae. The sequence goes on from CM065483.1 coordinate 43,232,148, forward strand.
TAGAATTATCAGACGAATTTCCGAGAGAACTGCGTTCCCTTTTTCTATGACGACAGATTGTGGGATTCAATTTACTGCTTAAAATTTTAATACCTGATAGAATTATTAGACGAATTTCCGTCAAACAGAGTTTTTTTGTTCTAAAGGGACAGATTTTAGGATTGAATCTGCTGCTCAAAAAGTTAATACCTGATAGAATTATCAGACGAATTTCCGAAGAACTGCGTTCCCTTTTTCTATGACGACAGATTGTGGAATTCAATTTACTGCTTGAAATGTTAATACCTGAGAGAATTATCAGACGAATTTTCTTAGAACAGAGTTTTTTTGTTCAAAGCAGCAGATTCAATCCTAAAATCTGTCGATTTTAGGATTGAATCTGCTGCTCAAAAGTTAATACCTGATAGAATTATTAGATGAATTTCCAAAGAACTGCGTGTTCTTAATCAGAGACGGAGGGATTTAAAAATAATTTTACTGTCTAATATTCTATTACCTGATAGAATTATCAGACGAATTTTCGTAGAAGAGCATTTTCTTTTTTGAAGAGGACGGACTTTATTATTTAATCTACTGAATAAAATACCTGATATGATTATTAGACAAATTTGCGTAGAACTCAGTTTCCTTTTTCTGAGATGGAGGAGTTTATAAATAATTCTACTGTCTAAAATTCTATTACCTGATAGAATTATTAAACGAGTTTCCGTCAAACAGAGATTTTTTGTTCTAAGGGGACAGATTTTAGTATTGAATCTGCTGCTCAAAAAGTAAATACCTGATAGAATTATCAGACGAATTTCCGAAGAACTGCGTTCCTTTTTTCTAAGACGACAGATTGTTGTATTCAATTTACTGCTTGAAATATTAATACCTGATAGAATTATCACACGAATTTTCGTAGAACAGAGTTTTTTTGTTCTAAGGGGACAGATTTTAGGATTGAATCTGCTGCACAAAACGTTAATACCAAATAGAATTATCAGACGAATTTCCGAAGAACTGCGTTCCTTTTTTCTATGACGACAGATTGTTGTATTCAATTTACTGCTTGAAATGTTAATACCTGATAGAATTATCAGACGAATTTCCGATGAACTGCGTTTTCTTTTTCTATGACGACAGATTGTGGGATTTAATTTACTGCTTAAAATTTTAATACCTGATAGAATTATCAGACGAATTTTCGTAGAACAGAGTTTTTTTGTTCTAAAGGGACAGATTTTAGGATTGAATCTGCTGCTCAAAAAGTTAATACCTGATAGAATTATCAGACTAATTTCTGAAGAACTGCGTTCCCTTTTTCTATGACGACAGATTGTGGGATTCAATTTACTGCTTGAAATTTTAATACCTGAGAGAATTATCAGACGAATTTTCTTAGAACAGAGTTTTTTTGTTCTAAGCAGCAGATTCAAATCTAAAATCTGTCGATTTTAGGATTGAATCTGCTGCTCAAAAGTTAATACCTGATAGAATTATTAGAAGAATTTTCGTAGAACTGCGTTTCCTTGTTCTGAGGCGACGGACATTGGTATTCAATTTATTGCTAAATAATTTTATACCTGATAGAATTATCGGACGAATTTCCGAAGAACTGCGTTCCCTTTTTCTATGACGACAGATTGTGGGATTCAATTTACTGCTTGAAATGTTAATACCTGAGAAAATTATTAGACGAATTTTCTTAGAACAGAGTTTTTTTGTTCTAAGCAGCAGATTCAATCCTAAAATCTGTCGATTTTAGGATTGAATCTGCTGCTCAAAAGTTAATACCTGATAGAATTATTAGATGAATTTCCAAAGAACTGCGTGTTCTTAATCAGAGACGGAGGGATTTAAAAATAATTTTACTGTCTAACATTCTATTACCTGATAGAATTATCAGACGAATTTTCGTAGAACAGAGTTTTTTTGTTCTAAAGGGACAGATTTTAGGATTGAATCTGCTGCTCAAAAAGTTAATACCTGATAGAATTATCAGACTAATTTCCGAAGAACTGCGTTCCCTTTTTCTATGACGACAGTTTGTGGGATTCAATTTACTGCTTGAAATGTTAATACCTGAGAGAATTATCAGACGAATTTTCTTAGAACAGAGTTTTTTTGTTCTAAGCAGCAGATTCAATCCTAAAATCTGTCGATTTTAGGATTGAATCTGCTGCTCAAAAGTTAATACCTGATAGAATTATTAGAAGAATTTTCGTAGAACTGCGTTTCCTTGTTCTGAGGCGACGGACATTGGTATTCAATTTATTGCTAAATAATTTTATACCTGATAGAATTATCGGACGAATTTCCAAAGAACTGCGTTCCCTTTTTCTATGACGACAGATTGTGGGATTCAATTTACTGCTTGAAATGTTAATACCTGAGAGAATTATCAGACGAATTTTCTTAGAACAGAGTTTTTTTGTTCTAAGCAGCAGATTCAATCCTAAAATCTATCGATTTTAGGATTGAATCTGCTGCTCAAAAGTTAATACCTGATAGAATTATTAGATGAATTTCCAAAGAACTGCGTGTTCTTAATTAGAGACGGAGGGATTTAAAAATAATTTTACTGTCTAATATTCTATTACCTGATAGAATTATCAGACGAATTTTCGTAGAAGAGCATTTTCTTTTTTGAAGAGGACGGACTTTATTATTTAATCTACTGAATAAAATACCTGATATGATTATTAGACAAATTTGCGTAGAACTCAGTTTCCTTTTTCTGAGATGGAGGAGTTTATAAATAATTCTACTGTCTAAAATTCTATTACCTGATAGAATTATTAAACGAGTTTCCGTCAAACAGAGATTTTTTGTTCTAAGGGGACAGATTTTAGTATTGAATCTGCTGCTCAAAAAGTAAATACCTGATAGAATTATCAGACGAATTTCCGAAGAACTGCGTTCCTTTTTTCTAAGACGACAGATTGTTGTATTCAATTTACTGCTTGAAATATTAATACCTGATAGAATTATCACACGAATTTTCGTAGAACAGAGTTTTTTTGTTCTAAGGGGACAGATTTTAGGATTGAATCTGCTGCACAAAAAGTTAATACCTGATAGAATTATCAGACTAATTTCCGAAGAACTGCGTTCCCTTTTTCTATGACGACAGATTGTGGGATTCAATTTACTGCTTGAAATGTTAATACCTGATAGAATTATCAGACGAATTTCCGATGAACTGCGTTTTCTTTTTCTATGACGACAGATTGTGGGATTTAATTTACTGCTTAAAATTTTAATACCTGATAGAATTATCAGACGAATTTTCGTAGAACAGAGTTTTTTTGTTCTAAGGGGACAGATTTTAGGATTGAATCTGCTGCACAAAAAGTTAATACCTGATAGAATTATCAGACTAATTTCCGAAGAACTGCGTTCCCTTTTTCTATGACGACAGATTGTGGGATTCAATTTACTGCTTGAAATGTTAATACCTGATAGAATTATCAGACGAATTTCCGATGAACTGCGTTTTCTTTTTCTAAGACGACAGATTGTGGGATTCAATTTACTGCTTGAAATGTTAATACCTGAGAGAATTATCAGACGAATTTTCTTAGAACAGAGTTTTTTTGTTCTAAGCAGCAGATTCAATCCTAAAATCTGTCGATTTTAGGATTGAATCTGCTGCTCATAAGTTAATACCTGATAGAATTATTAGATGAATTTCCAAAGAACTGCGTGTTCTTAATTAGAGACGGAGGGATTTAAAAATAATTTTACTGTCTAATATTCTATTACCTGATAGAATTATCAGACGAATTTTCGTAGAAGAGCATTTTCTTTTTTGAAGAGGACGGACTTTATTATTTAATCTACTGAATAAAATACCTGATATGATTATTAGACAAATTTGCGTAGAACTCAGTTTCCTTTTTCTGAGATGGAGGAGTTTATAAATAATTCTACTGTCTAAAATTCTATTACCTGATAGAATTATTAAACGAGTTTCCGTCAAACAGAGATTTTTTGTTCTAAGGGGACAGATTTTAGGATTGAATCTGCTGCACAAAAAGTTAATACAAAATAGAATTATCAGACGAATTTCCGAAGAACTGCGTTCCTTTTTTCTATGACGACAGATTGTTGTATTCAATTTACTGCTTGAAATGTTAATACCTGACAGAATTATCGGACGAATTTCCGAAGAACTGCGTTTTCTTTTTCTATGACGACAGATTGTTGTATTCAATTTACTGCTTGACATGTTAATACCTGATAGAATTATCAGACGAATTTCCGAAGAACAGAGTTTTTTTGTTCTAAGGAGACAGATTTTAGGATTGAATCTGCTGCTCAAAAAATTAATACCTGATAGAATTATCAGACGAATTTCCGAAGAACTGCGTTCCCTTTTTCTATGACGACAGATTGTTGTATTCAATTTACTGCTTGAAATGTTAATACCTGATAAAATTATCAGACGAATTTCCGATGAACTGCGTTTTCTTTTTCTATGACGACAGATTGTGGGATTTAATTTACTGCTTAAAATTTTAATACCTGATAGAATTATCAGACGAATTTTCGTAGAACAGAGTTTTTTGTTCTAAAGGGACAGATTTTAGGATTGAATCTGCTGCTCAAAAAGTTAATACCTGATAGAATTATCAGACTAATTTCCGAGAGAACTGCGTTCCCTTTTTCTAAGACGACAGATTGTTGTATTCAATTTACTGCTTGAAATGTTAATACCTGATAGAATTATCAGACGAATTTTCGTAGAACAGAGTTTTTTGTTCTAAAGGGACAGATTTTAGGATTGAATCTGCTGCTCAAAAAGTTAATACCTGATAGAATTATCAGACGAATTTCCGAAGAACTGCGTTCCTTTTTTCTAAGACGACAGATTGTTGTATTCAATTTACTGCTTGAAATGTTAATACCTGATAGAATTATCAGACGAATTTTCTTAGAACAGAGTTTTTTGTTCTAAAGGGACAGATTTTAGGATTGAATCTGCTGCTCAAAAAGTTAATACCTGATAGAATTATCAGACTAATTTCCGAAGAACTGCGTTCCCTTTTTCTATGACGACAGATTGTGGGATTCAATTTACTGCTTGAAATGTTAATACCTGAGAGAATTATCAGACGAATTTTCTTAGAACAGAGTTTTTTGTTCTAAAGGGACAGATTTTAGGATTGAATCTGCTGCTCAAAAAGTTAATACCTGATAGAATTATCAGACGAATTTCCGAAGAACTGCGTTCCTTTTTTCTAAGACGACAGATTGTTGTATTCAATTTACTGCTTGAAATGTTAATACCTGATAGAATTATCACACGAATTTTCGTAGAACAGAGTTTTTTTGTTCTAAGGGGACAGATTTTAGGATTAAATCTGCTGCTCAAAATGTTAATACCTGATAGAATTATCAGAGGAATTTCCGTGAAACAGAGTTTTTTTGTTCTAACGGGACAGATTTTAGGATTGAATCTGCTGCTCAAAAAGTTAATACCTGATAGAATTATTAGATGAATATTCACAGAATTGCGTTTTTTTTATCAGAGACCTGATAGAATTATCAGACTAATTTCCGAGAGAACTGCGTTCCCTTTTTCTAAGATGCTGGATTTTATATTTCAATCTATTGATTAAGAAATTATTACCTGATAGAATTATTAGAAGAATTTTCGTAGAACTGCGTTTCCTTGTTCTGAGGCGACGGACATTGGTATTCAATTTATTGCTAAATAATTTTATACCTGATAGAATTATCGGACGAATTTCCGAAGAACTGCGTTCCCTTTTTCTATGACGACAGATTGTGGGATTCAATTTACTGCTTGAAATGTTAATACCTGAGAGAATTATCAGACGAATTTTCTTAGAACAGAGTTTTTTTGTTCTAAGCAGCAGATTCAATCCTAAAATCTGTCGATTTTAGGATTGAATCTGCTGCTCAAAAGTTAATACCTGATAGAATTATTAGATGAATTTCCAAAGAACTGCGTGTTCTTAATCAAAGACGGAGGGATTTAAAAATAATTTTACTGTCTAACATTCTATTACCTGATAGAATTATCAGACGAATTTTCGTAGAACAGAGTTTTTTTGTTCTAAAGGGACAGATTTTAGGATTGAATCTGCTGCTCAAAAAGTTAATACCTGATAGAATTATCAGACTAATTTCCGAAGAACTGCGTTCCCTTTTTCTATGACGACAGTTTGTGGGATTCAATTTACTGCTTGAAATGTTAATACCTGAGAGAATTATCTGACGAATTTTCTTAGAACAGAGTTTTTTTGTTCTAAGCAGCAGATTCAATCCTAAAATCTGTCGATTTTAGGATTGAATCTGCTGCTCAAAAGTTAATACCTGATAGAATTATTAGATGAATTTCCAAAGAAAACCTGCGTGTTCTTAATTAGAGACGGAGGGATTTAAAAATAATTTTACTGTCTAATATTCTATTACCTGATAGAATTATCAGACGAATTTTCGTAGAAGAGCATTTTCTTTTTTGAAGAGGACGGACTTTATTATTTAATCTACTGAATAAAATACCTGATATGATTATTAGACAAATTTGCGTAGAACTCAGTTTCCTTTTTCTGAGATGGAGGAGTTTATAAATAATTCTACTGTCTAAAATTCTATTACCTGATAGAATTATTAAACGAGTTTCCGTCAAACAGAGATTTTTTGTTCTAAGGGGACAGATTTTAGTATTGAATCTGCTGCTCAAAAAGTAAATACCTGATAGAATTATCAGACGAATTTCCGAAGAACTGCGTTCCTTTTTTCTAAGACGACAGATTGTTGTATTCAATTTACTGCTTGAAATATTAATACCTGATAGAATTATCACACGAATTTTCGTAGAACAGAGTTTTTTTTTGTTCTAAGGGGACAGATTTTAGGATTGAATCTGCTGCACAAAAAGTTAATACCTGATAGAATTATCAGACTAATTTCCGAAGAACTGCGTTCCCTTTTTCTATGACGACAGATTGTGGGATTCAATTTACTGCTTGAAATGTTAATACCTGATAGAATTATCAGACGAATTTCCGATGAACTGCGTTTTCTTTTTCTATGACGACAGATTGTGGGATTTAATTTACTGCTTAAAATTTTAATACCTGATAGAATTATCAGACGAATTTTCGTAGAACAGAGTTTTTTTGTTCTAAAGGGACAGATTTTGGGATTGAATCTGCTGCTCAAAAAGTTAATACCTGATAGAATTATCAGACTAATTTCCGAAGAACTGCGTTCCCTTTTTCTATGACGACAGATTATGGGATTCAATTTACTGCTTGAAATGTTAATACCTGAGAGAATTATCAGACGAATTTTCTTAGAACAGAGTTTTTTGTTCTAAAGGGACAGATTTTAGGATTGAATCTGCTGCTCAAAAAGTTAATACCTGATAGAATTATCAGACGAATTTCCGAAGAACTGCGTTCCTTTTTTCTAAGACGACAGATTGTTGTATTCAATTTACTGCTTGAAATGTTAATACCTGATAGAATTATCACACGAATTTTCGTAGAACAGAGTTTTTTTGTTCTAAGGGGACAGATTTTAGGATTAAATCTGCTGCTCAAAATGTTAATACCTGATAGAATTATCAGAGGAATTTCCGTGAAACAGAGTTTTTTTGTTCTAACGGGACAGATTTTAGGATTAAATCTGCTGCTCAAAATGTTAATACCTGATAGAATTATTAGATGAATTTTCACAGAATTGCGTTTTCTTTATCAGAGACCTGATAGAATTATCAGACTAATTTCCGAGAGAACTGCGTTCCCTTTTTCTAAGATGCTGGATTTTATGATTCAATCTATTGATTAAGAAATTATTACCTGATAGAATTATTAGAAGAATTTTCGTAGAACTGCGTTTCCTTGTTCTGAGGCGACGGACATTGGTATTCAATTTATTGCTAAATAATGTTATACCTGACAGAATTATCAGACGAATTTCCGAAGAACTGCGTTCCTTTTTTCTAAGACGACAGATTGTTGTATTCAATTTACTGCTTGAAATGTTAATACCTGATAGAATTATCACACGAATTTTCGTAGAACAGAGTTTTTTTGTTCTAAGGGGACAGATTTTAGGATTAAATCTGCTGCTCAAAATGTTAATACCTGATAGAATTATCAGAGGAATTTCCGTGAAACAGAGTTTTTTTGTTCTAAGGGGACAAATTTTAGGATTGAATCTGCTGCTCAAAAGTTAATACCTGATAGAATTATTAGATGAATTTCCAAAGAACTGTGTGTTCTTAATCAGAGACGGAGGGATTTAAAAATAATTTTACTGTCTAAAATTCTATTACCTGATGTAATTTCAGACGAATTTCCGAAGAACTGCTCTTCGTTTTTCTAAGACGATGGATCTTATGATTCGAGAAAATAATACAAATGTTAATCTCTGATATAATGGTCTGACTAATTCCCGTGAAACTGCGTTACCTTGTTTTGTGGCGACGGACATTAGGATTTAATCTGCTCCTTAAAAAGTTTATACCTGATAGAATTATCATACAAATTTTCCAAGAACTACGTTCCCTTATTTTAAGACGACGGACTCTATGATTAACTCTACTGTTTGAAATGTTAATACCTGAAAGAATTATTAAACGAATTGCCGTAGAACAGAGTTTCCTTGTTCTAAGGGGTCGGACTGTAAGATTCAATCTACTGCTTAAAATGTTAATACCTGATAGAATTATCAGACCAATTTCCATAAAAATTCGATTCCTTGATCTGAGACGAAAGACTTTGGGATTTAATTTACTGATGAAAATGTTATTACCTGATAGAATTATCAGACGAATATCCATAGAACTGCGTTTGTTTTTTCTGATATTGCAGACTTTCGGATTCAATTTACTGCTTAAAATGTTATTACCTGATAGAATTATCAGACGAATATCCGTAGAACTGCGTTTGTTTTTTCTGATATGGCAGACTTTCGGATTCAATTTACTCTTTAAAACGTTATTACCTGATAGTAGTATCAGACGAATTTGCGTAGCACTGCGTTTCCTTTTTCTGAGACGCTAGACTTTAGGATTTAATCTACTGCTTAAAATGATAATGCCGGATAGAATTATCAGATGAAGTTCCAAAAATCTGCGTTTTTATTTTCTAAAACGATGGACTTTATGGTTCAATATTCTGCTTATTTGCATGTCCAAGTTGTGAAATGTAAACAACCCAAAAGGTAAACAAACTAAACACTAAAAGAACAATTTACTTTAAAAAGTTGTTAAAGTAACTTAGTTGTTTTCTTATTTTTTCAGATATGCAAAACGTAGTTTCCAAATTCCATAAGCCAGTTCACCATTTTCATGAAGAAAACGTGAATTAATATTTATGTACGGACTTTATGATTAAATCTACTGCTTAAAATGTTAATACCTGATAGAATTATCAGACGAATTTCAAGAGAACTGCGTTTTCTTTATCAGAGACGGAGGGTTTTATAAATAATTTTACTGTCTAAAATTATATAACCTCATAGAATTATCAGACGAATTTTCGTAGAACAGCGTTTTCTTTTCTCTAGCTCCGGGACCTCATTACATCAGAATGTTTTAAATTCTTTTGGACATATCTGATATTTTCGTTCAACGGCTCGATTGTATAAATATCACTTTGACATTTAATTGATGGATATCCTTATCGACAAAGTTATAGTACGACGATTACGTTATAGTCATGAAATTACCTAAATAAAAAACTTAAAATTTCTCTACTTGCAAAAAATTTGAAAGCAATATCTTCCAGAAGTAATAAGTTTTCAACCTCTTTCAGTGAGTAAACAAGTTTTCTTCAGTTTTCTTCTTCTCTGATAAAATTTTTATTGTCTATGATTGTTTTTATTTATTAAGGTTGGATAATTTAATCTATAATTTACGAAGATTTCGTAAAAAAAGGTTAACAAATAATTATTTCTTTAACTTTATAAATGTTACTTAATTAATAATGAATACACTGTAACGGTTAACAGTTTCAGTGATCGGTGCTTTAATCGATCGTTGTCACCGACCAATGGTGCATCAATGGTTACGCAGAATCACGTAAGCATTTACGTAAGCCTGAAGCAAAAAAAAAGTTTGATAAAAATGGATCCAAAATCTGGTCGATGGCGATGTTTCTGCATCATATCAGAAATAAAAATCCGTTGAGATCAAAATCCTAGCTGATCCTGTTTTCGAGATATCAGTATTTGCGTTTTTTGAATTTTTACAAAATATTAAATTTAAAACTTTGTAACTACATCTAGGCAAACTATTTACCTAAAAAATATTCTATATATGAGGCATTTCATTTCAAACCGTTCTACCGACAAAAAACAATCGCAAGAAAATAGATTTTCTAATAATTTTTATTACATAAAACTTTATATTGTTTATTATATATTATGCACTGATTGAAAAGAGAATTTCATGAGCTTTCTATTGCTATCTTTATTATTTTAAATTTATACCAATTTCGTAGAGAAATTACTGTTTGAAATGTTAAACTCTTAATAACTCAAAACACCCCCCCGACGATTTTTATCACACTTATATGAAAATAAAGCGTAAATTCCCTAGTTTCTATTCCCATTTGATATATTATGTACATTTAATGGGATTAATAGAAAAAAAAAAATAACCTTAACCCATTCAACTAACAATCAATTTCGTACTATTTGTCAAATTTTTCAAAAACACATTTTTTATATAATGTTTTTTCTATTAATCCCATCAAATATCCATAATATATCAAATGGGAATAACAACTTAAGGAAATTTAATAAATGTAACTGAAAATTGGGAAATGGTTTCAAAAAGTGTAGAGAGTAACTAAAAATTACGAAACTGTAACAAAATTTTCAGAAAATAGCAACGGAAGTTTTATGATGTTACCCATTACTGAAAATTACGAAGCGTTAACAAAATTTTTGGTAAATTGGACTGAATATTTGTTCAGTCATGTGTATCTGAAAATAATAAAACGTTTTTAAATTTTACGTAACATGTAACTGTATAAAACTTCCGTTGCTTGTTTCTGAAAAATCCTACAAGAATTTCTAACAGTGTATCTTACGTAAGAAATTCGTTTAACCAGGTACCCACCCATGTAAGTTAACATCAAAAAATTGTCCACCCACCCCCCACCCAAACGACCACCCCTATTGATAACTTGAATAAATTTAATTATTATTCTTAAAATGGCGTTTTATTCAAAATTTTTCTGAAAGATACTCTCTTTAGAAACCCAAATCTTCTTTGCGATTTGCTAGCCAAAATATAATATCGTGATGTGTCCCGGTAAACAATATTCAAGCTTAATTTTGTTTTATTAATGTTAGTTCTGACGAGATCTTAATTGTTATTGTCAATGGATTAATCTTGTGGTCTTATTCCATTGAAATAATATTTTGTTACGGTTTTATAGTAATTTTTTATGCTGACGTGGTCCACATGTGAACCTGGCACTCAACACTCTTGTTTATTTAGTTCCCATTTGTTAGGCTTGAATTTTGTTCCGAAGCTGATCGCTGAATCCTTTTTGGCAGAAGGATAGCGATAATATTATAGTTTAACATTATGACCTATGAAAATATTAAAAGTAATTTAAAGTAAATAATATTTTACCATTGTGAAATTAGTAATATCTCACAAAGTATGCAACTTTTGGTGTATTTTTTAATTTGTGAAGCTATCAATGCATTTTTGTACTTAAAAATTATTCATATTCAATTTGGAATCAAATAGTATCTTAAGTACGAAATGCCAAGACTGCAAAAACGGACCATCATTGGTCCAGTAATGTCTGCCGAGAATTGGCCGTAGTTACTGGGCCATTACTGATGTTAAAAACGTCCCATTGCTGTGCCAATGATGGCGCCGATGGTCAGATTTTCAAAATTTTTAAGACTGGGACAGCTCTCGGCCCTATAATGGCACATTCACGGCAAAGTTGATCAATTTTTAATGGCAACAGACAATTGCCAGTAATGTGCCGACCATTGGTCCAATAATGGCTCATTATTGGCACATTAATGACAAACATTTTGTATCTTTGATGGCAAATTATAATTGCCAGTATTGAAGCGTAGCTTGGCCCAATAACGGCACGTTATTGTCAAAGTTGATCAATCTTTAATAACAAAATTCAATTGTCAATGAAGTGATGACGATCGGTCCATTAAAGGTACATTAATGGTATTGTAATTTGATAAAATTTTTTTTTGAGAATTTAATTTTAAGAAACATTCAGTTATTCAATAAATAATTTATTTTGTATTTAAATAATTGAATAAGTTTAAAAAAGGATTCAAATTAAAATATTTGAAAATTTGTATTTTCTATATTTTCAACTGGCAATTTTGAAGAATCAATTTTTTTAAAAAAGAAGTTATTTATTTTTTCAAATAATTTTACAATTAAATTCGTAAATAAATGTAACAGAACATTTTATTCAATAAAATCTTTTCCTTTATTTTCTAAAAATTCAAAAATTTTCAGTTTCATTTTCAATTAAAATTTCTTATTGATAAATAGAATTTATAAACATTTTTTTACTTTATTCTTAAAAATCTTTGAATTTAGGGCCGTATAAATATTATCAATTAATTAGTTAGTTAAATAAAATTTTTAAAAAATATTTTGTCAACACTGGGGAAGTAATGGCAGCCAATATTGGGCCATTAAAGTCTGCCGACATCTGGCTGCCGACGTCCAACCGTGATTAACACCACAAGAGTCGGCGCAAAGTCGGACCAATATTGTCTGCCAAGTCTCGATGCCAGCTTTGCCAATGTTGGGCCGCGTTGGTTTTCGCACTTGGGATATAATACTTAAACGTTTAATCAACTGATTTTTTCAAATTCGATAAAAAGTAAACTACGCAAAGGGGCTAATTATGCCGCAATCAGTGGCAAGTTTATGGAATGAAAACATACAACATGTATTGGAAATTCCACTTAAACATAGTTATTAGTAGTATCAAATGTAAGAAATTAAGAAAAGTACAAAATGGCATTTAATAATCTACTGCTTTTTCATCTGGATGTGCAAAATGCCACGTGTGAGCGACCTGTACGCGGAGATTAATTACTATTTATTTAAATACATCAAACTTATCAGACTCACTATAAAATTTTTTCCATCTTATTAGTATTTTCATGTAGTATCAAATAAAATTTTGTTTATCATATCTTAAATTAAAAAAAACTTCCCGTGTGAAAAAAGTCCCTTTAAGCCGACGCGACGTGAGGGCCAAAGCAGGCGCCGACGAGTGCTGATCCATGTGGGCCACGAATGGGGCCCGCATGGATCACCCTCCCCAATTGGAAAAAAACAATTGGCACATTAATGGTCCAATAATGAGAGCCACCATTCTATTATTGTCCCATTATTGGAACACAATAGTGGACCACTAATGATAAAATCGTGGGATGTCCACGCCGATGCCAATAATTGGCAACCATTATTGGCACATTATTGGGCCAGTAATTAAAAACCATTAAGCCATTAAAAAACCAATAATAATAATAAAATTTGATTAACTTTTATTAAATAATAAATTTATTTATTCAATAATTATTTTATTTATTATTATTATAAATATTAATTTTTTAAATTATTTTATAAAAATGGTTATTATTTTCTATCACATCGAAATGTAAATAACCCTTTCGTTCAGAGTCTAAAAATTATTTACATCAAATCCATTAATGCAAAAATAGCAGAGGACAAACAGAATAAAATTCCACAAATATCCGTGAGAATGCTGCCTCCTTATATACTTTTCAAGTTTCATGTTAGTTGCGAAAGAGTTTGAAACAACACCTCCTACGGAGCGTTGAGCGAACTATGTACTAACCCGCGCTGCAGAAATTATCATGAGGTAAGTATGTAATTCGCTCAACGCCCCATAGGAGGTGTTGCTTAAAACTCTCTTGCAAATAACATGAAACTCTAATAGTATATAAGGAGGCAGTATTCTCACGAATTTTTGTGGAATCTTATTCTGCCTGTCCTCTCCTATTTTTGCACTGATGGATGTGAGTAAATAATTTTTAGACTCTGAACGAAAGAGTTATTCACATTTCGATGTGATAGAAAATAATAACCATTTCTATAAAATAATTATTTAAAAAAAATAATATTTTTAATAATAAATAAAATAATTATTAAATAAATTTTATTATTAAATAAAATTTAATAAAAATTTTATTATATTATTGGTTCTTTAATGGCAGCCAATAATGTGCCAATAGTGGTTGCCAATTAAAGGCATCGGCGTGAACATCCCACGATTTTACCATTAGTGGTCCACTATTGGGTGCAAATAATAAACCTAGAGAAAAGCAATGGCTCCCAATATTGGACCATTAATGCACAAATGGTAGACTAATGGCTAGTTCCCATTGAGTCATCATTGAGTTGCAAAAATTTCTAACAATAAGTCCAAACCTCAAATAATTTTTTATCACTTCAAAATTAATGTTTATAATCGTTATAAACAATGAAAATACATGTTTAATATAAAATTATTTACATTTTTTTAAAATATGGAACTCATATGGGTACGTTAAATAATAATGGTTTGAATAATTGAATAACTTAATAAGCTGCCCGCCCGACTTCTGCAAAGTCGAGGCGGACATGAAAAAGAATTTTGAGTAAAAAATAATTGAAAGTAAAATTTAAAAAATAGTAAACAGTAAAAAAATTTATTTTTGTATCCCTTTGCCGAAAGTACTGCCTTCCCGATCTGAATTCGCTCCAGGAATGGCGACTTTTATGGCTGGTTCGAATGACCCATCGCGCGCTCTGATTGGATACAAAAATTTCAACACACGTACAGTGCCGCTCAGCAGGATTTGCCCACCCTGTCACATTTAAGGGTGGTGTTACAAAAAATTTTATATTTTGATATCTAATAAAGATATCTGTATTTTCAAGGTCTCATTTTAAAGCTTACATCTTCTACTTTAAAAATTAAAAAAAAAATTAATAAAAAAAAATTTTTTTCACTGTTTTATTACTGTTTAGAAAAAACAAAAAATTCAATTTTTAAAAAGATTTTAATTATTGTTATATAACGCATTTTAAAGCTTATTTTGTCACCTTTAAAATGCTTTTTTTAAATAATGTACCATATTTTTTCAAAAAGTTATTTTCATTTGTTAAAAAAACAGCCCTGTTTTTAAATAATTATTATTTTGAAAACCGTTAATTTTTAAGAACAAGTTTAAGAGAAACAATGTTTATTTCTGTATGTACACTGAGAAAAATGGATATTGAGCATTAATATCTAGATATTAACCGTCAATATCTGTGACAGTCAAATACATAAACATCTTAGATGTATGAATTTAATATCCACAGATATTGAAAAAGACATGTTCAAACATAACCTCAAATTTGTAGATTATATCTGTTAACATCTGAGATATTAAACCATAACATCTAGATATTATGAAAGACCATCTTTTCTAAATATCTAGCATATTAAGATTTTTAATATCTAATTTTCTCAGTGTAGATGTAAGAAAAAAATATAACAAAAATTTTTTGAACAAATTTTTTTTACTATGTTTTTATCTTAGACATATTTTCAATTTAAATCAACTTAAAAACATTGTGAAAATAAATTTGTTCAAAAAAATTTGTTATATTTTTTTCTTATATCTACATACAGAAATGAACATTGTTTCTCTTAAACTTGGTCTAAAAAATTAACTGTTTTCAAAATAATAATTATTTAAAAAAGGGCTGTTTTTTTAACAAATGAAAATAACTTTTTGAAAAAATATGGTACAATATTTAAAAAAAAAGCATTTTAAAGGTGACAAAATAAGCTTTAAAATGCGTTATATAACATTAATTTGCGACGACTTGTTAAAAAACTACAATTGTTTAAAATGTTTTTAAAAATTAAATTTTTTGTTTTTTCTAAATAATAATACAACAGTGAAAAAATTGTTTTTAATTAATTTTTTTAAATTGTTAAAGTAGAAGATGTAAGCTTTAAAATGAGAGCTTGAAAATACCGATATCTTTACTAGATATCAAAATATAAAACTTTTTGTAACACCCTTAAATATGACAGGGTGGGCAAATCCTGCTGAGCCGCACTGTAGGTATTCTTGTTTAAAATAGAAGGTATGAAAAAACTAAAACACAGCAATAATTATAGGATAAAAAATTTTAAACTTATAATTAATAAGATACTGTCCCTTAGCAGTACAATAACAAATTTAAATAAACCTATGGTTGTTAAGATACTGCCACTTAGCAACCGTTGCTATTTTAAACAATGGTTGCTAAGTTACTGCCTCTTATCAAAGATTGCTAAGAAACTAATTTTAAACTTATGATTGCTGAGTTACTGCCTTTGAATAACCGTTAGTAGGCAACTAATTTTAAACAATGGTTACAAAGATACTGTCACTTAGCAACTGTTGCTAATCAACGAATTTAAACTTATGGTTGATAAGTTACTGCCCTTCATCAACCGTTGCTAGGGAACTTACTAAAATACAACACCTTAGTAACTGTTGTAAGGCAACTAATTTAAAAATTCTTTTCAATTCGACTACCATCCGTGCAATTAAAAAATTGTTAGCTTTAAAATCTATTAATAAGAAATATTTATTACAATTAAGAAAAATACATCTGTGTCAGATGTTTTTTTTTCTGTAACAGGGGGTCGATTACGTAACTTTTTCCGGATTCCACATTCCGAATTTCAATTTCCACATTCCAGATTCCACATT
The DNA here is from genome assembly GCA_032873175.1 of Leptopilina drosophilae. Taxonomy (NCBI): domain Eukaryota; kingdom Metazoa; phylum Arthropoda; class Insecta; order Hymenoptera; family Figitidae; genus Leptopilina; species Leptopilina drosophilae. The sequence continues at coordinate 43,248,897 of CM065483.1, forward strand.
CCGACTTTCAATTTCCACATTCCAGATTCCACATTCCGACTTACACATTCCGGATTGTACATTTAACATTCTAGATTCTACATTCTACATTTCGGATACCACATTCCCACAAACGGCTATACTTTTTTTACAATAAAAGTTTAAATAAATATTGTTTGTCAATATCTTAAACCAGAAAAATGCACTTATCACAAATGCAACACAAAAATAGAAAAAGTGTTTATTATAAATTTGAATATACAGTAGAACCTCGGTTATCCGAGACTCGATTATCCGAGATTCCGTATTATCCGAGGCACTAAACAAGCTCGGATAATGCGGAATAACTCGGATAAAACGGATCGAGCGACTAAATTTGGAAAATAAATTTTACAAAACCACTCTTTGTGATCATTGCATTTAAAATTTCGTCCATTTTTGTCATTTAATATTATTCTAACACTTTAAACACATGAAAAATAATTTAAAATTTTGAAATTTTCATTGGTTCCGTATTATCCGAGTTTTCGATTATCCGAGGTACCTCTTCCCCACATTACCTCGGATAATCGAGGTTCTACTGTACTAGATATTAACCCTTTCACAGTCCAGCTAAAAATCGCTTCTGGTCCAAAAACGGTCCATGAAAAAGAAGTTTCTAAAAAATGTGATTTCATTGCAATTAAGGTTTTTGAAGTCACAAAATACGAATTTGAAGTCAGTTTTTCAAAATTTAAAATGGCGGATCCAAAATGGCGAATTCAAAAAATTTAAATTTTATCAGATTTGCTTGAAACTTGTTACTCGGAGGTTTTCGAGATCTCTGATTACGAATATAATGTCAGATTTTCAAAATTGAAAATGGTGGATCCAATATGGCGGTCGAGAAAATAAAAAATCCAACGGATTTATTTAAAACTTGTTGCTCGGGGGTTTTGGAGGTCGCTGATTACGAATTCGATTTCAAATTTTGAAATCCAAAATGGCGGACCTGAAATTCGATCAAATTGCATGAATCTTGAAATTATCCGCCATATTGGATTCACCGTTTTAATTTTATAAATCTGACATCATATTCATAATCAACGACCCCGAAAACCCCTAAGTAAAGAGATTCAAGCGTATTTGATAAATTTTTTAATCTTCATAGTCGCCATTTTTGGTTCACGATTTTGAATTTTGAAAATCTGATTTGAAATTCGGATTCAGCGACTTTAAAAACCTTAGTATGCACTTGGTCATTCAAATCGAATTATGCTTAGTATTTTATTTTTGAGATGGACATATATGGCCATAGACGTAAACGCAGCACGACTTTTTGTAGCCACATATAGGCCATGTGATAAATAATAAATATAAATATATATATGGGACATTCCACGTCAACCGGGACAAGACTCTGTCCAAAAATCTATTGCACCGATTTTAATAGTTAAGGGCTTAAAATCTTCGTCTTCATGCCCTCTATCAAATACAATGTGGTACTTTTGAAAATTCAACATAGCGCTTTCAAAATGGCGCATTATGTGAATGAAAAACACAACTTGCAAACTTAAATATTTATTTAAACTAAAAAAACAAAGCTCAAATAATTTCTATGGCGGTACTTTTAATGACTGCATGCCTCTAAATGAAGAAAAACCAAAACAAAAGTAAAAAAGAAACGAAAATTTTAAAAAATTCATCGAAACCGTTTGAAAATCGATACTCGGGGGTTTTGGGGGTCGCTGATTACGAGTACGATATTGAAAAAGCTCTCTGCGTTAACAGGATTGAGACTATCCTTAAATTTCAATTATAAAGCACGCATTACTTTTTTTTAATTTTTTAAAGTTTTTTTAGATTTTCTTTTATTTTTTTAAATTTTTAACATTTTTTTTAGATTTTTGTTTTTTTAATTTTAAAGAAAATTGTTTCTACGTTTTATTTTTCCGATTTAATACTGCAAAGTATTAATTAATTAATCTATCAAACTCATGCTGTAACTGCTACCCTCCCTTTCTGACCATTTGCTGGTTTTTTATATTTAAAAAAGGATTTGATAAATAGGATAAAGGATATTTGTCATGTACCTGACAAATAATTTTTTGCTGCGAATAAAGCTGAGATATTTGCTTCCACTATGGCTTGGAGAATGGAGGTAGCTGAGTTGAGTGAGAAGGTGAATGATTTAAATTCTACGTTAATAAATAATATTGTAAGTGTGGCGGGAGAATTGGGTATGAAGAGGAAAGTTAGTTATTTCGGGAATGTTGAACGAAAAATATGGTTTGATCGGGACTGTAGAATAGCTAAAAAACGTGTCATAATGGTTTTGAAAATGGCGAAAAAGGAGGCTTTCTCTAGTGAGAGTAAAAAAATACTGATTAAGGAAAGACGATATTTGAAGGATATAATTAATGTGAAGAAGAAAAGTTACAATGAATCTATATTGGGCAGGTTGGCAGGCTGTCGACAAGCAAGAGATTTTTGGTCTATTGTATATTGAACTTCTTACTAGTCTCTCTCACTGTTAGAAAGGGAGGGCTCCCGGGGTCGACGGAATTGGCAATGCTTTTTATAAAAATCTACCACAGAATTGGCTTCTTTACATGTTGCATCTTTTTAATAGAGTTCTCACCACAGAATCAGTACCTGAAGGGTGGGGTAGGTTGACGACTTCCATGCTCTATAAGAAAAAGGGCGCAATAGACGACCCTGATAACTACAGGCCGATTACTTTAGTGAATAATGTAGCAAAAGTTTTTACACAAATTCTATGTAACAGGCTTGTAGCATGGTCGTCGGAGTTGGAACTTATCCCGGAATCTCAATCCGGTTTTAGAAGGGGCAGAAGCTGCCTGGATAACCTTTTCGTCTTAAATTCAGCAATTCAAGTTCACTTAAGCAAACCTAATGCGGTAGCTTATGCCATATTCGTTGACTTTAAGGGAGCTTTCCCTTCTGTTTCGCACCAGCTTCTTTGGGACAAATTGTATAGGTTGGGTTTAAGTCGAAAAATGATAAATGTCATCAGAGAATTTTATTTGTATGCTTATACTTGTATTAAAACAATTGAAGGTTGTACTGCATATGTTAAAGTCTCAAGAGGTGTATTACAGGGGAGATACTTAGTCCGTACCTGTTTTGACTGTTTATTTCCGACCTGGACAAATATTTGTCAAATTTTGAGTGTAAGGGCTTGCCTGTAAATCAGTCAACGGAAATTGGAATATTAGGATATGCCGATGACTATGCCTTTCTTTCGGACTCACCCATACAAGTTAATAAAATATTAAATGCACTGCTTAATTATTGTAAAAACAACTCCTTAGTGGTTAATATTGAGAAAACAAAAATTTTAATTTTTACAAGATCTGCTAATGCTGAAGCTAAAAAATTTAAATCTTTCAAATGTGGGTCCGAAAGCATTGAGGTGGTAAAATCTTATACTTATTTGGACATCCCTTTTTCGAGCTCGTGTTTCTTTTCGCTGGCGGCATCAAGGGCGGTCAGTGCAGCTAATACGGCGGTTGGGAGTGTCCTGAAGATAATATATTCAACACGAGCAGACTCATGGGACACTTACAATAAGCTTTTACAAAGTCTCGTTCTAAGCATAGTCTTTTATGGGGTTTAGATCAGGGGCGTCCATTTCTTTGATGAAATAGAAAAAGTCCAACAATTGTTCTTGAAATCACTACTTGCTTCATCCATTAACACACCCAACTATGCGGTCAGATTAGAATCAGGGGCACTGCTTCTCTCTCATAAAGTTTTTTCACTTATATTAAATTGGATTATAAAGATTTCTAAGATGAATTCATCAAGGTTTCCAAGAATTTGTTTTGAGAGTTTGAGAGTTTATCCGAACCTTTTGCGTGTCGAGGGAATGCAAAGATACTTATTGTCTAGATTACCATTACCGTTCAAAAGAATTTTTGCACAGATTAGAATGCTTAATTTTTAAGTTACGTATAGGTTTGATGCTGATAGTGATTGCCTTTGCTGCCGTCAGGGTAAGGACAATTTGATGCATATTCTTGCGGAGCGGAGTGCCCTTCTTGTGTGCATTTATGTAAGTCTGCTGTGCCAGAAATTATTTCAGGGATGGATGCTTTAGATAATATATTGAATATTTGAAGTTGTGAGGACAATTATTTAATTAAAAAGTTTGGCAATCTTGTAAAATCGATTCTCCTGGAGAGATTGCATTTTAAATCCGCTTTAAATTAATCTATTTTATGTTATGTACATACTTATGTCTTTTTATATAGCGATTCTCCTCTTGTATTGCCTTTAATGGGCATAAAACAAGTGTAAATAAATAATAATAATAATTGAAATTTGAAGACAGTCTCAACCCTGTTAACGCAGAGAGCTTTTTAAATATCGTATTCGTAATTAGCGACCTCATAAACACCCGAGTAACGATTTTCAAACGATTTCGATGAATTTTTAAAAATTCGTCCGCCATATTGGATCCGCCATTTTGAATTTTGCAAAACTGACACCGGATTCGTAATTAGCGACCTCAAAAACCCCCGAGTAACGATTTTTAAGCGATTTCGATGAATTGTTAAATTTTTTAAAAATTGGTCCGACATATTGGATCCGCGATTTTGAATTTTCGTTTCTTTTTTACTTTTTTTTGGTTTTTCTTCATATAGAGACATGCAGTCATTAAAAGTACCGCCTTAGAAGCTATTTGAACTTTGTTTTCTTACTTTAAATAAACATTTAAGTTTGGAAGTTGTGTTTTTCATTCACATAATGCGTCATTTTGAAAGCGCCATGTTGAATTTTCAAAAGTACCACATTATGTTTGAGAGAGGGTATGAAGACGAAGATTTTAAGCCTTTAACCATTAAAATCGGTGCAATAGATTTTTGGACAGAGTCTTGTCCCGGTTGACGTGGAATGTCCCATATATATAATAAATATTATCTGGATGTTATTATTTATTATCTTAGATGTTAATTTTCCTACGGTTTATTTTATTTTTCAATTTTGGAGGAAATTAATTTTGATTATTTTATATTTAATTTAATTTAAAATACAACTATATTTGGCTTCAACTTATGTCCTTGAATTTTCCATATTTCACTTTAAAATATTAAATAATTAAAAAAATTGTACTCAAACTTAAAAAAGTAATTTTTGAGATCTATCAAAAAATAATTCAACTTTGAAGTTTGATTAAAGAAATAGAGATTTTCAACTCTATTATATAGTAATCATATGCTAATCGTAATATGTGGACGCCCGCATGAAAAGGGGCGACTTTGGCACTATTGGACTTATCTATATGGGCGAATTCCTGACAGAATTTGAAAAATTTTGAGTAGTCTTACAACGTTCTGGCTGAAAAATTTAATGAGTTACAAAATTTTAATGTTTGGAGTATCAAAATACGTCATTTCGAGAAAAACGAAATCAAAGATTGTAATATGAATATCTTTGGTTCTTCTGGGAAGTTACTCAGATAAGAGTTTATTTAAGTCTAGTACACCCTTAAAATTAAAAATCAATAGGTTTTAAATTCCTCCCCCCTCACTCATTTTTTAACAATGGCAGAATAATGTATCTCCAACAAAGTGGTCCCTTTTCTAAAAATACGGTTATTAATTAATAAAGTGCAATATTTAACGGAGTTAAAGGTTCGCTATTATTTTTAGAGTTATTTTAAGCAAAGAAAAGAAAAGTAGCCTGAAAAAATATTTTAAGCAACTTTATTATAAAAAACATTAGCAAAAATTAAAAATTTCATTTCCAAAAACATGAAGTTAAACATTGCTAAGCGAATATCTTTGATTCTTCTAAGAAGTTATTCAGATAAGAATTGTTTTAAGTCTAGCATACCCTTAAAATGAAAAATCAAAAGGTTTTGAATTTTTCCGACCCCAATATTTAGAAACAAAAACAACATTTGCAACAGACCGACAAAGTGGTCACTTTTCTAAAAATGTATTTTTTAATTAATAATCTTGATTTTTTGGGAAGTTACTGGTTAGATATTATTTTATTAAGTTATTTGAAGCAAAAAAAGAAAAAGTAGACATAAAAAAAATTTCTGAGGGACTTTATTGTGAATAATCTTATGAAATATCGAATTTTTCATTTAAAAAAAAACGAAACTAATAATTGTTATGCGAATTTCTTTGGTTCTTCTACGAAATTATTCATATGTGAGTTGTTTTAAGTCTAGTACACCCTGAAGATGAGAAATAAAAAAAGATTTAAATTTTTCCACCCTCTCCATTTTGAAACAGAAACAACTGTTGCAACAGATCGACAAAGTAATCTCTTTTCATTTTTTGTCTAACAATGAAATAAATTGCTTAAAGTATCAATACATTAATTAAAAATGCATAATTCGACGTATTAGACCCTGTAGATTAAGAAAAAAAAATAAAAAAAATTTTGATAGTTTTTTCAAAATCAAATAATTGCGATTATCTCGGAATCTAGAACCGACAAAGTGGTCCCTTTTCATGCGGACGTCCACATATAAAATAATATAATCCATTTTAAGGGCATGTCCAAGTTGTGAAATGTAAACAAAGTAAAATGTAAATAAATGAAGCACTAAAATCACATTTTTCATACAGCCTTTTCTCTCACAAAAATTAATATTTTAACACTTTCTTAACGGAAATGATAAATTAGAGTGTCAAAATTTCCAATGAAATAATTTTTGACTAGGGGGAATAAAAAGAAATTACTGAAATAACTAATTAAAATGACCTGCAAAATAGCATTTTTGATACGTCGTGAAAAATAGATTATTTGAGTATATCAACCGCACTGACGATGAAGAAGTCTCATATCAGCGATTGGACCTTCAACATGTGGAAGGGAAAATTTTTCTCTTTCCTTCTTGAAATTACAATGGAGAGGGTAAAAACTTCTTCATCATCCGTGCGGTTGATATAGTCAAACAGTTTATTTTTCGCAGCATGCCAAACATGCTATTTTCAGGTCATTTTAATTCGTTATTTTAGTAATTGCTTTTTATTCCCCCTAGTCAAAAATTATTTCATTGAAAACTTTGACACTCTAATGAATCATTTCCGTTATGAAAATGAAAAAATGTTAATTTTTGTTAGAGAAAAGGCTGCACGAAAAATGTCATTTTAATGCATTCTTAGTACGATCTGCGCATGCGAAAAGAGAAGCAGAGTCTCAGGTCGTGAAAAATTAAAGGGTTTGACTATATCAACCGCACGGACGATGAAGAAGTTTCTACCCTTTCTCCTTGTAATTTCATGGTGAAAAGGGAAAAATTTCCCCTTCCACATGTTGAAAATCGAATCGCTGTTATGAGGCTTCTTCATCGTCAGTGCGGTTGATATACTCAAACTAATATTAGATTCGTAATCAGTAACCTCAAAAAACCCCTAAAAACGAAGTGACAAGATTATCCAATTTTTTTTAAATTCGTACACTAGACTTTAATGTTTATTTTAAAAAATGTCTTCTATAGCCATTTTGAAGCCGACATTTTGAAATTTTTAAACGTATATTACGCTATTTTGAAGGTTGATTTTTGCTGACGCGATATTTGTAGTTTTTACGCATGCATTCTTACTTGCTAATTAAAAAAATGCATTTTCCCAAAAAAAAGATAAAAAATTTTTAGTTTTTTGTCCAAAAAATGTTCACAACTTTCTCAAATTAAAGTTTTTTAAATTTGAGCTTCCGATTCTGAAAGAGCGATAAAAACTCTACAGGGCTGGATACCTACCAAATTTTTAACTTATGAAATCGCTAAGAACGATGGCTCTAAAAGTTAAGTAAAATATGTGTCCTTTCCGGCGTTAAAGGGTTAAAATAATTATGAAATTATTTTTATTAATTTAGGAAAAATTATAAATGCTTGCTGTGTCCTGCAAAATGTTCGAAAACATTATCGACTAACAGAGCTAGCTATTGATAATGACGAAGAGCTGCATGAAGAGCAAATACCAAATTATATAGAAAATAATAGAGGACATGAAATCAGACAGCAAATAAATAGGAAATACTTTAGATAACAATGTTTTAATGAAATTAAGAATTTCTGGAATTACCAAATTATTATCAACAATCTAGAATACATTTATATTTTAAAGTTATCTTGTTAAAAGTAGATTATTGAATTTTCCCATACAAAATAGTATTTACGTATCTTTCTTGGATAGTATATGTTTCATTTAATCCAATAAAAAAGTTTAAAAAAATTATGTTTTGTAGTAACAAATAACACCTTAACCCATTAAGGACAGGACGGACACATTTAAAAGACAATTTTTTATGGTAATTTTCTAATTGACCAGAGGTTAAAAAATCGACCATTCAGATTGTAGAATTTGTGACTTTCAGAATTCGGAATGTGAAATGTAAATTCTGGAATGTGGAACGTGAATTAAGGGATTTCGGAGTGTAAAATATAGAATCCGGAATGAGGAATGAAGAATGTGTGATATGGAATCCGGAAAGTGGAATCTGCAATCCGTAAGTGGAATCAGGAATGTGAATTCGGAATGAAGAATGCGTAAGTATAATCAGGAATGTAGAATTCCGAAGATAAAATCCGAAATGAGAAATCTGTAAGTGTAATAAGGAATGTATAAGACGGAATGTGGAATCCGGATTGTGTAATTCAGAATGTGGAATCTGTAAGTGGAATGCGGAATGTTAAATCAAGAATGTGTGATGAGGAATCCGGAATGTGGAATCCGGAAAGTGGAATTCGGAATGTGGAATTCGGAATGTGAAATCTGGAATAAGTTACGTAATCGACCCCCAGCAGAAAATTCAATATATTTGAAAAAAAACCAACTCTGAAATTTTCAATTCAAAAATTTTTAAATTAAAAAAATTATTATCTGTAAAATCTAACACTCAAAAATTGCAATATAATTAAAAAAAAAATTATCTGTAAAATCCACCAGTCAAAAACTTTAATATAATTAAAAAAGTAATTCATCTGTAAAATCCACCAGTAAAAAACTTTAATATAATTAAAAAATAATTCATCTGTAAAATCCACCAGTCAAAAATTTTTATAATGTAATATAAACCAACAAAGTTGACAAAAATTTTCAATGTTGTAATATACACCACTAAATAAATTTAGGCAATGTATTAAAAACATTTCAAAAGTTTCATCAATGAGTAATAAGAAATTTTTTTATATCTGTGGAAAACACCCAATGAGAAAAAATTTTTGTGTATAAATGATACTGACTCCTCATTAGGTGTATTTTTAATAAATAATTAATACTGAAAAAGGAAAAATTATTAGGTTGATTAATTTTCACGTAAGTCCTGTTTTTTTATTTGTTTTCCTGACAACGCCATCTCAGATGTAATATACGATAAAGTAGTTGTTACAGTTTTCTGACACTTCGAAATATATTTAATTATTATTAAATTTTTTTTAATGGGTACAAAAAAAGTCTCATTAGGTGTATTTTTAATAAATAATTAATACTGAAAAAAGAAAAATTATTAGGTTGATTAATTTTCACGTAAGTGCTCTTTTTTTATTTGTTTTCCTGACAACGCCATCTCAGATGTAATATACGATAAAGTAGTTATTACATCAGTATGTAAAAACTACAGCACAACTGACAGCTGCACGCATTGTTTGCTGGATAACAGTGTCTTTTTAATTTATTTTTAATGTAATTTTTTTATTGTTATTTTATATGTGATAAGTGTCATTGCATGTATTTGTGACTAATATTTTATTTCTCAAATAGAAATAGCATTCAGTTTTGTACTTTTCACAAAAAGGCTGTTACAGTTTTCGATAAAAACTGCTCATATTTAATTTATTAATGTTTATTTTTTCTAATTATTTTCAATAAAAAAAGGCTCATTGTATGCTTTTTTTTTATAAATAATCAATTTCCGAAAGAGAAAAATCATTATATTAATTAGTTTTCACGAAAAGGCTGTCACAAAATTTTCAAGACAGAACGACCATTTATTGTTGATATTCACAACTTGGACTTGCCCTTAAAATCAAAACGGAATTGGATATCAAAAACATTACTTTTCTTTTCGTTTGTTTTTCAAAAAAGATATAATTAAATTGTTTTTTATTTTATAAATAGAATTTAATTAATATAAATTGTAAACATATGAAATTACAATTTATAAAAATCTAATTTTAGTATCTAATTTATAAAATATACCATATAATTTCCAAAGATTTTATTTAAATGTAACACTCATAAATTTTCCAATTTCTTTTTATTATTTTCTATTTTTTTCTCTCCCACACATTGTTTTCTTAAAATCAATTTTTTTAAAATTATTTATATCAAAATAAATATTCAAACTTAACCTTCACTTTCATTATTTATTAATGGCTTCTATAAAATAATGAAAATTGACAACTTCATACTTAACAATTTCTTTTCTAAAAACTTTCGAACAATTTCAATCGACCATAATTGATAAATATTTTTACATTGCCTTTACATTAAAGTATTTTTTTAAGCACATTCATAGAATGTAACATAACACATAAAAATATCTACAAAAAGTTTTCGAATACTTTCATTTATTTTCGTGGAATATCATTCGCATTACTACCCAAACAACACCAAACATTTCGACAGGACCTCGTTCAAAGAGGTTAGAAACATTAAATGTAGATATTTATGAGTGATTGTGTAAATGTTCAAATGTCAACATAAACAGAATATTAAATATCAACCTTCATCAAAAATTAAACTCCAACCCTACTTTAACCATGAATTTTCAGGGTTTGTTGAAAGTTAGGAGTAGTATTTATAAACAAGACTTTAATCTTAATTAATTAAATTAATTAAAATCTTAATTAAGTGTTGAAGTTACCGATCACTCCGAGTCAAGTCAATGGAAAAAGTTAAAACAATTCCTTCAACGTTTTCAACAGCTAATCTGTCCTCTTCAGGAACTATAATTTTATTAAATAAATTTAGACAATATGTTCTTGCAATATTAAAATTATAGTTTCTGAAAAGTACAGCTTTACTTTTGAAAACGTTAAAATAATTGTTTTAATTTCTTAAATTGTATTGACTCGGAGTGATCGTCAACTTTAACACTTCATTAATTTAATTTAATAAAAATAGATGCTAAAGGCGTTAATAGCAGTAATGGAGACTCTATTCAGTGTTTAAATCCTGAAAGTAGGGTTTAAATTTCGACTCGGGATGTTACACGTATAAACCAATATTGTCTAAATATTGACTGAACATCGCAAGTAAATATTTGAAGTTTAATTGTTACCAAAGGTTAATGTTTAGTGTTCTGTTTATGTGGACATTTAAACATCCACGTAATCTCTCATAAAAATTGCCACTCAACATTTCTAACCTCGCTAAATGAGGTTCTGTGGAGTTTCAGGAAATCTTTGATGCTGTGTGGGTATCGTTTTCAAATTTTGTATGCACGTATTTTTTGTGACTTGAATTACAATATTTTTTTGAACAAATGAATCACATCGATTTTTCTATATTTTAAAATAATTCTAGAAACATAAACTTTCATTTCCCATAAGTAATTTTAATGTGCCCCATTTTTTTAACTACTTAATTTTTAATGCCTTATTATAGAAAAATGATAAATATGTAAATTACGTTCAAAAAGATTTAAAGTGAAGACTAACTTTTAAAAGCTTATCATTTTTTTCACAATTTAAGACCTCCACGAAACAACAACCTATGGCACATTTTAACATCAATGCATTTATAATGAAAATATGTGTAAGTATTATTGAATTTTGAACCTAAATGAATGAAATCGTGTAGTTAAATAAATAGAAAATATATTTCTTGGTTCTCATTAGATATTGTAGTAGCAATAACGATTTATAGCAATTCAAAGCTGAAAATTGTAAACATTTTTAAATGTGCCATAGATCGTTATTCCGTGGATGTCTTCAATTAACAAATTATTAATTTTCATTGGGAAAAGTGTTCACTGTTCAATTAACTTTAAAAAAATATGTCTCAAAATTAATAACACACGCCTTCAAATTTTCGCTTAGTTTTGTTTAGGCAAGTGTAGGATTTTACAACTAGGAAGGCTGATATAAGTATAATTATAAAAAACAGGATAGTAACAAAGGGGACGTCCATAAAATATGTGGGATCGAAATAGACAGAAAGGATTATAATCACTGCTATATCTTACCCTTACTGGTTGGTTTAAGAAATAACGGGCAAGTTATAAAACTATTAGTGAATGCAATCAAAATGACATTTTGAATTTTTCTTATACCCACATTTGCCTAAATGAAAAATTTCACATCTATATAACTTTTTTTAAAAAAATCGGAAAGCAATTTTAAAAAATGAGGTTTAAAACTTATACATGTTACTATACGATACAATTTTGCAAATTGAATTTTTTGGTTAAGCAAAAAAAATCAAAAATAGCCATTTTGGCCATTTAAAACAGTATTACAAGAAATTGTGGCGTGATGGGCTATTTTGGAGGTCGGATTTGTATTCTACGTTAAAAAAGCTATAAGAATCACCTTCCCATTTAAGAAAATGGGATCCTAGAAAATAAATCCTAGAAATAAAAGAAAAAATGAAAAAAATTACCAACAGGTCCAACAAGTAGTGGATTCAATTCTACAACTGGGTCATTGTTTTCTTCTCCTGGATCTATGACAAAAAACATTGTTCTTTATAGTACAATAATAAAAGAATGCATTTTTTTTAACTAAAGAAGAGAAGATGTAAAAACTCACCTACTGGTCCAACTGGTGGAAAATTTAATTCCACAGCTGGTTCCACTGGTGCAATCGGTATAATTTCGTCCATTGGAACTGCATCACCAATTCTAGCAGGATTTATTTCTTCGGCTGGTATTATAAAAAAAATTTTATTTATTTACTCCTTTTTTTATTATTAGTTACTATTTGAAAACTTTTTTTTATATTTTTATACTTAAAGACACTTTTTTCTTTGTTTTTAAAATTATTGGATTTTACTATTTCGAATCCGCTAAGAGTTAAAATAAAAAAAATTATTCTAAACTTATTTAATAAAAATCTTCTTAAAGATACAATTTTTTTGACAATATTCACTTCTCTTCAAACTATTCGAAAATTATCGAATTTTTTTGTCAAGAATTGAATTATTTTCCACAAGTAATAAAATTTTTCACTGAAATTCATCTTCTTTCAATATTTACAAAAGCAAAAAAAAAAAAAAATTTCCGAAAAATTAAGTTATTAAAAAAATTAATAAAATTCTTCTCAAAATCTCAAATAATATCATGAAGAATAAAATTTCCACATGAATTCAATTACTTCTTAACAAAACAAAACGTTTTATCTTTTTTTTTTAAATTAATTAACGAGTGAGAAGCCTAAAAGTATTAATTTTTTTAAATTAAAGAAAAAAATATTTAAACACTTACCATCAAGTCCAACTGGTAGAAAATTTAATTCCACAGCTGGTTCCACTGGTGCAATCGGTATAATTTCGTCCATTAGAACTGCATCACCAATTCTAGCAGGATTTATTTCTTCGGCTGGTATTATAAAAAAAATTTTATTTATTTACTCCTTTTTTTATTATTAGTTACTATTTGAAAACTTTTTTTTATATTTTTATACTTAAAGACACTTTTTTCTTTGTTTTTAAAATTATTGGATTTTACTATTTCGAATCCGCTAAGAGTTAAAATAAAAAAAATTATTCTAAACTTATTTAATAAAAATCTTCTTAAAGATACAATTTTTTTTTACAATATTCACTTCTCTTCAAACTATTCGAAAATTATCGAATTTTTTTGTCAAGAATTGAATTATTTTCCACAAGTAATAAAATTTTTCACTGAAATTCATCTTCTTTCAATATTTACAAAAGCAAAAAAAAAAAAAATTTCCGAAAAATTAAGTTATTAAAAAAAATTAATAAAATTCTTCTCAAAATCTCAAATAATATCATGAAGAATAAAATTTCCACATGAATTCAATTACTTCTTAACAAAACAAAACGTTTTATCTTTTTTTTTTTTTAAATTAATTAACGAGTGAGAAGCCTAAAAGTATTAATTTTTTTAAATTAAAGAAAAAAATATTTAAACACTTACCATCAAGTCCAACTGGTAGAAAATTTAATTCCACAGCTGGTTCCACTGGTGCAATCGGAATAATTTCGTCCATTGGAACTGCATCACCAATTCTGGCAGGATTTAGTTCTTCGGCTGGTATTAAAAAAAAAATTGTTAATTTATTTACTCCTTTTTTTATTATTAGTTACTATTTGAAAACTTTTTTTTATTTTTTTATACTTAAAGACACTTTTTTCTTTGTTTTTAAAATTATTGGATTTTACTATTTCGAATCCGCTAAGAGTTAAAATAAAAAAAATTATTCTAAACTTATTTAATAAAAATCTTCTTAAAGATACAATTTTTTTTTACAATATTCACTTCTCTTCAAACTATTCGAAAATTATCGAATTTTTTTGTCAAGAATTGAATTATTTTCCACAAGTAATAAAATTTTTCACTGAAATTCATCTTCTTTCAATATTTACAAAAGCAAAAAAAAAAAAAAATCCGAAAAATTAAGTCATTAAAAAAATTAATAAAATTCTTCTCAAAATCTCAAATAATATCATGAAGAATAAAATTTCCACATGAATTCAATTACTTCTTAACAAAACAAAACGTTTTATTTTTTTTTAAATTAATTAACGAGTGAGAAGCCTGAAAGTATTAATTTTTTTAAATTAAAGAAAAAAATATTTAAAAACTTACCATCAAGCCCAACTGGTGGAATATTTAATTCCACAGCTGGTTCCACTGGTGCAATCGGCATAATTTCGTCCATTGGAACTGCATCACCAATTCTGGCAGGATTTAGTTCTTCGGCTGGTATTATAAAAAAATTGTTAATTTATTTACTCCTTTTTTATTATTAGTTACTATTTGAAAACTTTTTTTTATTTTTTTATACTTAAAGACACTTTTTTCTTTGTTTTTAAAATTATTGGATTTTACTATTTCGAATCCGCTAAGAGTTAAAATAAAAAAAATTATTCTAAACTTATTTAATAAAAATCTTCTTAAAGATACAATTTTTTTTTACAATATTCACTTCTCTTCAAACTATTCGAAAATTATCGAATTTTTTTGTCAAGAATTGAATTATTTTCCACAAGTAATAAAATTTTTCACTGAAATTCATCTTCTTTCAATATTTACAAAAGCAAAAAAAAAAAAAAAATTCCGAAAAATTAAGTCATTAAAAAAATTAATAAAATTCTTCTCAAAATCTCAAATAATATCATGAAGAATAAAATTTCCACATGAATTCAATTACTTCTTAACAAAACAAAAAGTTTTATCTTTTTTTTTTAATTAATTAACGAGTGAGAAGCCTGAAAGTATTAATTTTTTTAAATTAAAGAAAAAAATATTTAAAAACTTACCATCAAGCCCAACTGGTGGAATATTTAATTCCACAGCTGGTTCCACTGGTGCAATCGGTATAATTTCGTCCATTGGAACTGCATCACCAATTCTAGCAGGATTTATTTCTTCGGCTGGTATTATAAAAAAAATTTTATTTATTTACTCCTTTTTTTATTATTAGTTACTATTTGAAAACTTTTTTTATTTTTTTATACTTAAAGACACTTTTTTCTTTGTTTTTAAAATTATTGGATTTTACTATTTCGAATCCGCTAAGAGTTAAAATAAAAAAAATTATTCTAAACTTATTTAATAAAAATCTTCTTAAAGATACAATTTTTTTTTACAATATTCACTTCTCTTCAAACTATTCGAAAATTATCGAATTTTTTTGTCAAGAATCGAATTATTTTCCACAAGTAATAAAATTTTTCACTGAAATTCTTCTTCTTTCAATATTTACAAAAGCAAAAAAAAAAAAATTCCGAAAAATTAAGTCATTAAAAAAATTAATAAAATTCTTCTCAAAATCTCAAATAATATCATGAAGAATAAAATTTCCACATGAATTCAATTACTTCTTAACAAAACAAAACGTTTTATTTTTTTTTTTAAATTAATTAACGAGTGAGAAGCCTGAAAGTATTAATTTTTTTAAATTAAAGAAAAAAATATTTAAAAACTTACCATCAAGTCCAACTGGTGGAAAATTTAATTCCACAGCTGGTTCCACTGGTGCAATAGGCATAATTTCGTCCATTGGAACTGCATCACCAATTCTGGCAGGATTTAGTTCTTCGGCTGGTATTATAAAAAAATTGTTAATTTATTTACTCCTTTTTTTATTATTAGTTACTATTTGAAAACTTTTTTTTATTTTTTACTACTTTAAATCAATTAAAATACTATTTTAAAACATTAAAGTAACACCACGAAGGATTAAAATAATCCATTTTGATGTTATTTTTACTATATGAATAAGATTTTACTACAGATCAAACAACAAGTTCTCGATTTATCAACATTCGCCAAATTTAGCTTCAGCAAGGACATAAGTGAATGAGTTGGTTAGTTAGCTAGTCGGTAAGTAAGTTATTAAGTTCTTAATGAGTTAGTACCTACGTTAGAAAAAAAGGTTGTTATTTAGATGGTAATCGTTGACTTCGTTTGGATTAAAAGTAAAAATTTTTTATTGTAAAATATAATCTTTAAATGGATTATTATAATCTGCTTTTGTGTTTATTTAATAATTAATTAATTAATTCTAAATAATTTTTCATCCATTTTTTAACATTAAATTAATTCAATTAAAAAGTTTAATATTAAATTTACCTTCATTAATTTCAGATACCTCGAGCTTGACAAATAAATGTTCAATCAGTGGAGAAATAATTATGTACGACGTATGTCTCGCGAAATCGTCAAGACTTAATTCTCCTCGAGGTGGGAGAGATTCCCACAATCTTTTAATTTTCGAATTTTTTCCTTGCGCTTTCAGTGTTGGCGATTGTATTCCGGATCTCAAACCTCCTTGAAGTCTTTGCACATCCTCAAAACTTCGTGCTTGCAAGGAAATAATGGATTCTAAAATAATAGTAATAATAAACAATAATTTTAAAAAGCAAATAATTAAAAACTCAAAAAAAATTTTTCATTTTACAGTTGAAGAAAATGGTTTCTAAACACTAAAAACACAAAAAAACACTAAAAAGTGTTTTTTTATTAAAATTATTAAAAAATTAGAGCAGAAATATTCAAAATATTAAGCATTTTTTCAAAACTTTAAATCAAATTTTCAGCCTTTTTTTCTGATAAAAGGTTTTAAAGAGTAATTAAGTTTGCATTTAATTAATTTTTATAAACATTATTTGTTAAAAAAAATACCAAAGAATAATTAAACATTACATACTTGCGTAATCCCAGGAGACTCCAATTTTATGTCCTAAATTTTGCTTTTAGCCGGTTGGAATATCGTTCCATTGCATCCGAAATCGAATCTGTGCTGTTGAACACACTTTAATTTTGAGTTCCAATCTGGACGCACTTATGCTCACAGAAGTTCAACAATTCAGTTAGGCTTTGGGAGTTTTCGTGTCTGGTTTTTAAAACCTGTATTCTTTCCATTATTTTCTGTGCAGGAAGCAGCAAAAGGGCCATTATTTCTTTTAATGACTTACCAAAATCATCATTGCGCAAATTTAAATAGCGTTGTAAATTGCGTTCCACAATCTCTTTGAATATTTCCTAAAAAAATTTATATAAAAAAAATTGAAATTTTATTACTTGACAGAATATTATTATAAAACACACAAATTAAAAAAAATAAATTATTACTTATAATTTTTCTTCATTGTAAAATTATTCGAAATATCAAAATATCAATTTAATCATTCTCACCTCTACTTGAAAGTATACGGAATTATTAATTAGAACATTAGGAAACATTTCCCTGAGGATCGTAGCCAGTGGCACGTTGTAGTGGAAAATAACCTGGATAATAAAGAATTGGAGTATCAGTCTTCGTATTTCATTTAGGATTTCCCGGTACAATGTAGTTGAGTTATCCTCCATTAATACCCACAAGAAAGGCACCACCTATGAATAATGAAATGTTTTCTGAATTATTTAAATAAATTTGTATAATATTTTTTTAAAAAATATGATACTCACTCGGCCGCTGACTACACTCATCATCGTAAGCAATTGTGTGCAATCTTGTAATGAATTTGGCACTAATTGATCAGAGATATGGAAAAAAAATACACCGCTTTCGCAAATTGTCCTTGTGAAACGTCTATCCAGAATTAGAATTGCTGAGCTTAAGTTTTCTCCTTCTAGGAAAACAAAATCCATTTCACCATGTTCATAATATCGTAAATAATTGTTATCGCCTTCGTTCATAACTTGCGAGAATTGTCTTAACGTAAAAACCTCTTCTGGTATATTATTTTGTCGGCAACGATACATTGCTGATCTAATGCTTTCAAACGGAACTCCAATAGCGGCTTCCTCGTGACTAAATAAAGAAATTAATAAAAGTTAAATACATAATTTTTGGTGTTAAATCAGAATTTCGTATCTATTTCGCAATAGAGATGTGCAAATTAAAACTGTTGGAAGTTCTTAAACTAAATTAAATTTTTATTACATTCCATTATTTTATTATCTTTTAGTATATGAATACAATTTTTTTAGTTTTTTATGAATTTTGATTCATGCTGATTTTTAATTACTTAAAAATGTGTAATTCCACCATTCTGACGGGTAGTGTATTCATAATTTAATATTTTATCAGTCTTAAGTAAAAGAATTCAAGGTTGTCACAAATTTTTTTTTCTTTTCTATAATTTAAATATTTGAGAAGTTTTATGAAAATAGTAAATAAATAGAAATCGTTCAATTAAAATAAAGTATTAAAAATAATTGAAATTTTGCAAATAATTTTATATAAATTTTTTAGAATAATTAAATTTTTGGTGAAAAATTTTGCTATATATAAAGAAAATTAAATTTTTTACGAGATATTTGTTAAAATTTTTTAAAATAAATGAATTTTTCGGAAGAATTTTATTCTTGTCAGAAATAGAAAAAAAAAGTTTAAGATTTTATACCTATTAAATTCGTGGCAGTTTAATAATTTATAAGGCGAACAAAAAAGACACCAAAAATTCAGAATTTCCTTATGAAGTATAGAAAATTAATTTTTCCAGTACTTTTCATAAAAACTCCTCTCTTCTACCTGATTACCCTGATCAACTCAACTTTCCCTGAACTGTGGTAATACATTTTTTTTCCATAAACTTCATTTTAAGAAAAAAAATTGTTTTTGACGTTTAAATCGTACACTTTGAATTTCATAATAAAAATTTTATTTTACTATTTATTTACTATTAATTTTTCTATTACTTACAATGGTGCAATGGATTCGTAAATGCGTCGCATGGAGATCGGTTGTGTTCTGGCCGCATTGAATAATTCCTGCTTAAAAGAATTCTCTACCTGAAGACGCGCGTCTGGCAAATGCGTGTGATTTATCGTCTCCACAAAAACTCCCTCTCTAATATGTACACGTCCCGGGCATGATTTCAAATTACTAAATTTACAGACATAGTAACTGCAGTGGAAGAAAAAGAAAATTAGTGTTTATGCAAATGTAATCATTACTAAAAATTAAAACTATTTAATGCTTTTAATATTCAATTATTTTTAAAATCTTAATTTGAATCCATTTTTAAATTAATTTTTGTAAGGATATTGTAAGAAAATTCAATTACTATTATTATTTACATTCAAAAATAATTCATTTTTTTTTCAAAATTGTATTCTCATAAAGAATTTTATGATACAATTTTTTAATAATATTGAACTCTTTTTACGAATTTTAATAAAATTTTTAAGAAAATAACATTTTTCAAGGAATATAAATTATATTAAAAATAATGGAAATTCAGAGATAGTAGTATTATTATTTATGAAAATATTTGAATTTTTCCTAATTACTAAATTGAAATTTTGAAGATATTTTTTTTTAATCTAATTAAATTTTTGCGAAGAATTTATTACTTTTGAAAAGAATTTTTTGTAAAAAATAAAAAAATTAAAGGTTTTGTATTAGGATTTGTAATAATTTAATATGTTATGAGGAATTCAGAAAATTAAAAAATTCAGAATTTTCTTATTTATTTTTAAAAATGCAATATTTTCCAATGCTCTTAATAAAAAACCTTGTTTTTTTAAATTCCCTAAAGTTTTTTGAATTTTTTTAATGATTATATAACGTCGTGAAATAAATAAGACAGAATGTTTTCAAAGTTTGTTGTCAAATAACATAATTTTGCAATTGTCTTTTTTCAATTATGAAAGAGTGTAATAATCAGTTTTTAAAAAAAATATTAATATAAAATTGTAAAAAATGTTTAATTTAACAGAAATAATAACTTCAAAACTAGAGTAAAAAACTTAATTTAATTACAACATTAGTGACCAATTCAATATTTCGTAAATATAACATTTTTAATTTTGCAGCAAAAATATTGTTAACGTTGAAAAATCACGAAAAAAGTAATTTTATAATGAAGATTGCATCACGTGTTGCGAGGTTCATATTCTTTATTGAAAAAGACATAATTAAAAGCTAATTTGCACTTACCTTGTGTCATCATGTGTACGGTTGTGCACGTAAAAATGTCCGTTGAATTCAATTTGGTTATTATTGTTAAAAGCAACCCCTGCCATTTTAAAACAATTGCTGATGACGCTATTAACACTTGATGATTAATGGCCGCTAATCCGATCGTAAAAGAAAGGCATTTCTTTTCCAAAAGACGAAAAACTAATTCGCCTATTTACGAATTTAGCCGAAAATTCGCGAATCTGTCGGAGACTCACGACGCGTTCTTCAGCTCTTCCACTAAAAGCACCTGTGCGAAATCTTACAGGTACTCCGCAGGTGAGTCTGTTGGGATTTGAACCACTTTAACCTCAAAGTCACTAAACAAGAACGACACCAAAGCGCCCCTATGATGGTGGAAGAGCTGAAGAACGCGTCGTGAGTCTCCGACAGATCCGACACTAAAAGCACCTGTGCGAAATCTTACAGGTACTCCGCAGGTGAGTCTGTTGGGATTTGAACCACTTTAACCTCAAAGTCACTAAACAAGAACGACACCAAAGCGCCCCTATGATGGTGGAAGAGCTGAAGAACGCGTCGTGAGTCTCCGACAGATTCGCGAATTTTCGGCTAAATTCGTAAATAGGCGAATTAGTTTTTCGTCTTTTGGAAAAGAAATGCCTTTCTTTTACGATCGGATTAGCGGCCATTAATCATCAAGTGTTAATAGCGTCATCAGCAATTGTTTAAAATGGCAGGGGTTGCTTTTAACAATAATAACCAAATTGAATTCAACGGACATTTTTACGTGCACAACCGTACACATGATGACACAAGGTAAGTGCAAATTAGCTTTTAATTATGTCTTTTTCAATAAAGAATATGAACCTCGCAACACGTGATGCAATCTTCATTATAAAATTACTTTTTTCGTGATTTTTCAACGTTAACAATATTTTTGCTGCAAAATTAAAAATGTTATATTTACGAAATATTGAATTGGTCACTAATGTTGTAATTAAATTAAGTTTTTTACTCTAGTTTTGAAGTTATTATTTCTGTTAAATTAAACATTTTTTACAATTTTATATTAATATTTTTTTAAAACTGATTATTACACTCTTTCATAATTGAAAAAAGACAATTGCAAAATTATGTTATTTGACAACAAACTTTGAAAACATTCTGTCTTATTTATTTCACGACGTTATATAATCATTAAAAAAATTCAAAAAACTTTAGGGAATTTAAAAAAAACAAGGTTTTTTATTAAGAGCATTGGAAAATATTGCATTTTTAAAAATAAATAAGAAAATTCTGAATTTTTTAATTTTCTGAATTCCTCATAACATATTAAATTATTACAAATCCTAATACAAAACCTTTAATTTTTTTATTTTTTACAAAAAATTCTTTTCAAAAGTAATAAATTCTTCGCAAAAATTTAATTAGATTAAAAAAAAATATCTTCAAAATTTCAATTTAGTAATTAGGAAAAATTCAAATATTTTCATAAATAATAATACTACTATCTCTGAATTTCCATTATTTTTAATATAATTTATATTCCTTGAAAAATGTTATTTTCTTAAAAATTTTATTAAAATTCGTAAAAAGAGTTCAATATTATTAAAAAATTGTATCATAAAATTCTTTATGAGAATACAATTTTGAAAAAAAAAATGAATTATTTTTGAATGTAAATAATAATAGTAATTGAATTTTCTTACAATATCCTTACAAAAATTAATTTAAAAATGGATTCAAATTAAGATTTTAAAAATAATTGAATATTAAAAGCATTAAATAGTTTTAATTTTTAGTAATGATTACATTTGCATAAACACTAATTTTCTTTTTCTTCCACTGCAGTTACTATGTCTGTAAATTTAGTAATTTGAAATCATGCCCGGGACGTGTACATATTAGAGAGGGAGTTTTTGTGGAGACGATAAATCACACGCATTTGCCAGACGCGCGTCTTCAGGTAGAGAATTCTTTTAAGCAGGAATTATTCAATGCGGCCAGAACACAACCGATCTCCATGCGACGCATTTACGAATCCATTGCACCATTGTAAGTAATAGAAAAATTAATAGTAAATAAATAGTAAAATAAAATTTTTATTATGAAATTCAAAGTGTACGATTTAAACGTCAAAAACAATTTTTTTCTTAAAATGAAGTTTATGGAAAAAAATGTATTACCACAGTTCAGGGAAAGTTGAGTTGATCAGGGTAATTAGGTAGAAGAGAGGAGTTTTTATGAAAAGTACTGGAAAAATTAATTTTCTATACTTCATAAGGAAATTCTGAATTTTTGGTGTCTTTTTTGTTCGCCTTATAAATTATTAAACTGCCACGAATTTAATAGGTATAAAATCTTAAACTTTTTTTTTCTATTTCTGACAAGAATAAAATTCTTCCGAAAAATTCATTTATTTTAAAAAATTTTAACAAATATCTCGTAAAAAATTTAATTTTCTTTATATATAGCAAAATTTTTCACCAAAAATTTAATTATTCTAAAAAATTTATATAAAATTATTTGCAAAATTTCAATTATTTTTAATACTTTATTTTAATTGAACGATTTCTATTATTTACTATTTTCATAAAACTTCTCAAATATTTAAATTATAGAAAAGAAAAAAAAATTTGTGACAACCTTGAATTCTTTTACTTAAGACTGATAAAATATTAAATTATGAATACACTACCCGTCAGAATGGTGGAATTACACATTTTTAAGTAATTAAAAATCAGCATGAATCAAAATTCATAAAAAACTAAAAAAATTGTATTCATATACTAAAAGATAATAAAATAATGGAATGTAATAAAAATTTAATTTAGTTTAAGAACTTCCAACAGTTTTAATTTGCACATCTCTATTGCGAAATAGATACGAAATTCTGATTTAACACCAAAAATTATGTATTTAACTTTTATTAATTTCTTTATTTAGTCACGAGGAAGCCGCTATTGGAGTTCCGTTTGAAAGCATTAGATCAGCAATGTATCGTTGCCGACAAAATAATATACCAGAAGAGGTTTTTACGTTAAGACAATTCTCGCAAGTTATGAACGAAGGCGATAACAATTATTTACGATATTATGAACATGATGAAATGGATTTTATTTTCCTAGAAGGAGAAAACTTAAGCTCAGCAATTCTAATTCTGGATAGACGTTTCACAAGGACAATTTGCGAAAGCGGTGTATTTTTTTTCCATATCTCTGATCAATTAGTGCCAAATTCATTACAAGATTGCACACAATTGCTTACGATGATGAGTGTAGTCAGCGGCCGAGTGAGTATCATATTTTTTAAAAAAATATTATACAAATTTATTTAAATAATTCAGAAAACATTTCATTATTCATAGGTGGTGCCTTTCTTGTGGGTATTAATGGAGGATAACTCAACTACATTGTACCGGGAAATCCTAAATGAAATACGAAGACTGATACTCCAATTCTTTATTATCCAGGTTATTTTCCACTACAACGTGCCACTGGCTACGATCCTCAGGGAAATGTTTCCTAATGTTCTAATTAATAATTCCGTATACTTTCAAGTAGAGGTGAGAATGATTAAATTGATATTTTGATATTTCGAATAATTTTACAATGAAGAAAAATTATAAGTAATAATTTATTTTTTTTAATTTGTGTGTTTTATAATAATATTCTGTCAAGTAATAAAATTTCAATTTTTTTTATATAAATTTTTTTTAGGAAATATTCAAAGAGATTGTGGAACGCAATTTACAACGCTATTTAAATTTGCGCAATGATGATTTTGGTAAGTCATTAAAAGAAATAATGGCCCTTTTGCTGCTTCCTGCACAGAAAATAATGGAAAGAATACAGGTTTTAAAAACCAGACACGAAAACTCCCAAAGCCTAACTGAATTGTTGAACTTCTGTGAGCATAAGTGCGTCCAGATTGGAACTCAAAATTAAAGTGTGTTCAACAGCACAGATTCGATTTCGGATGCAATGGAACGATATTCCAACCGGCTAAAAGCAAAATTAGGACATAAAATTGGAGTCTCCTGGGATTACGCAAGTATGTAATGTTTAATTATTCTTTGGTATTTTTTTTAACAAATAATGTTTAAAAAAATTAATTAAATGCAAACTTAATTACTCTTTAAAACCTTTTATCAGAAAAAAAGGCTGAAAATTTGATTTAAAGTTTTGAAAAAATGCTTAAAATTTTCAATATTTCTGCTCTAATTTTTAATAATTTTAATAAAAAAACACTTTTTAGTGTTTTTTGTGTTTTTAGTGTTTAGAAACCATTTTCTTCAACTGTAAAATGAAAAATTTTTTTTGAGTTTTTAATTATTTGCTTTTTAAAATTATTGTTTATTATTACTATTATTTTAGAATCCATTATTTCCTTGCAAGCACGAAGTTTTGAGGATGTGCAAAGACTTCAAGGAGGTTTGAGATCCGGAATACAATCGCCAACACTGAAAGCGCAAGGAAAAAATTCGAAAATTAAAAGATTGTGGGAATCTCTCCCACCTCGAGGAGAATTAAGTCTTGACGATTTCGCGAGACATACGTCGTACATAATTATTTCTCCACTGATTGAACATTTATTTGTCAAGCTCGAGGTATCTGAAATTAATGAAGGTAAATTTATTATTAAACTTTTTAATTGAATTAATTTAATGTTAAAAAATGGATGAAAAATTATTTAGAATTAATTAATTAATTATTAAATAAACACAAAAGCAGATTATAATAATCCATTTAAAGATTATATTTTACAATAAAAAATTTTTACTTTTAATCCAAACGAAGTCAACGATTACCATCTAAATAACAACCTTTTTTTCTAACGTAGGTACTAACTCATTAAGAACTTAATAACTTACTTACCGACTAGCTAACTAACCAACTCATTCACTTATGTCCTTGCTGAAGCTAAATTTGGCGAATGTTGATAAATCGAGAACTTGTTGTTTGATCTGTAGTAAAATCTTATTCATATAGTAAAAATAACATCAAAATGGATTATTTTAATCCTTCGTGGTGTTACTTTAATGTTTTAAAATAGTATTTTAATTGATTTAAAGTAGTAAAAAATAAAAAAAAGTTTTCAAATAGTAACTAATAATAAAAAAAGGAGTAAATAAATTAACAATTTTTTTTATAATACCAGCCGAAGAACTAAATCCTGCCAGAATTGGTGATGCAGTTCCAATGGACGAAATTATGCCTATTGCACCAGTGGAACCAGCTGTGGAATTAAATTTTCCACCAGTTGGACTTGATGGTAAGTTTTTAAATATTTTTTTCTTTAATTTAAAAAAATTAATACTTTCAGGCTTCTCACTCGTTAATTAATTTAAAAAAAAAATAAAACGTTTTGTTTTTTTAAGAAGTAATTGAATTCATGTGGAAATTTTATTCTTCATTATATTATTTGAGATTTTGTGAAGAATTTTATTAATTTTTTTAATGACTTAATTTTTCGGAATTTTTTTTTTTTTTTTGCTTTTGTAAATATTGAAAGAAGAAGAATTTCAGTGAAAAATTTTATTACTTGTGGAAAATAATTCGATTCTTGACAAAAAAAATTCGATAATTTTCGAATAGTTTGAAGAGAAGTGAATATTGTCAAAAAAAAATTGTATCTTTAAGAAGATTTTTATTAAATAAGTTTAGAATAATTTTTTTTATTTTAACTCTTAGCGGATTCGAAATAGTAAAATCCAATAATTTTAAAAACAAAGAAAAAAGTGTCTTTAAGTATAAAAAAATAAAAAAAAGTTTTCAAATAGTAACTAATAATAAAAAAGGAGTAAATAAATTAACAATTTTTTTTATAATACCAGCCGAAGAACTAAATCCTGCCAGAATTGGTGATGCAGTTCCAATGGACGAAATTATGCCGATTGCACCAGTGGAACCAGCTGTGGAATTAAATATTCCACCAGTTGGGCTTGATGGTAAGTTTTTAAATATTTTTTTCTTTAATTTAAAAAAATTAATACTTTCAGGCTTCTCACTCGTTAATTAATTTAAAAAAAAAATAAAACGTTTTGTTTTGTTAAGAAGTAATTGAATTCATGTGGAAATTTTATTCTTCATGATATTATTTGAGATTTTGAGAAGAATTTTATTAATTTTTTTAATGACTTAATTTTTCGGAATTTTTTTTTTTTTTTTTTTGCTTTTGTAAATATTGAAAGAAGATGAATTTCAGTGAAAAATTTTATTACTTGTGGAAAATAATTCAATTCTTGACAAAAAAATTCGATAATTTTCGAATAGTTTGAAGAGAAGTGAATATTGTAAAAAAAAATTGTATCTTTAAGAAGATTTTTATTAAATAAGTTTAGAATAATTTTTTTTATTTTAACTCTTAGCGGATTCGAAATAGTAAAATCCAATAATTTTAAAAACAAAGAAAAAAGTGTCTTTAAGTATAAAAAAAATAAAAAAAAGTTTTCAAATAGTAACTAATAATAAAAAAAGGAGTAAATAAATTAACAATTTTTTTTTTAATACCAGCCGAAGAACTAAATCCTGCCAGAATTGGTGATGCAGTTCCAATGGACGAAATTATTCCGATTGCACCAGTGGAACCAGCTGTGGAATTAAATTTTCTACCAGTTGGACTTGATGGTAAGTGTTTAAATATTTTTTTCTTTAATTTAAAAAAATTAATACTTTTAGGCTTCTCACTCGTTAATTAATTTAAAAAAAAAAAAGATAAAACGTTTTGTTTTGTTAAGAAGTAATTGAATTCATGTGGAAATTTTATTCTTCATGATATTATTTGAGATTTTGAGAAGAATTTTATTAATTTTTTTAATAACTTAATTTTTCGGAAATTTTTTTTTTTTTTTGCTTTTGTAAATATTGAAAGAAGATGAATTTCAGTGAAAAATTTTATTACTTGTGGAAAATAATTCAATTCTTGACAAAAAAATTCGATAATTTTCGAATAGTTTGAAGAGAAGTGAATATTGTCAAAAAAAATTGTATCTTTAAGAAGATTTTTATTAAATAAGTTTAGAATAATTTTTTTTATTTTAACTCTTAGCGGATTCGAAATAGTAAAATCCAATAATTTTAAAAACAAAGAAAAAAGTGTCTTTAAGTAGTAAAAAATAAAAAAAAGTTTTCAAATAGTAACTAATAATAAAAAAAGGAGTAAATAAATTAACAATTTTTTTTATAATACCAGCCGAAGAACTAAATCCTGCCAGAATTGGTGATGCAGTTCCAATGGACGAAATTATGCCTATTGCACCAGTGGAACCAGCTGTGGAATTAAATTTTCCACCAGTTGGACTTGATGGTAAGTTTTTAAATATTTTTTTCTTTAATTTAAAAAAATTAATACTTTCAGGCTTCTCACTCGTTAATTAATTTAAAAAAAAAATAAAACGTTTTGTTTTGTTAAGAAGTAATTGAATTCATGTGGAAATTTTATTCTTCATGATATTATTTGAGATTTTGAGAAGAATTTTATTAATTTTTTTAATGACTTAATTTTTCGGAATTTTTTTTTTTTTTTTTTGTTTTTTAAATATTGAAAGAAGAAGAATTTCAGTGAAAAATTTTATTACTTGTGGAAAATAATTCGATTCTTGACAAAAAAATTCGATAATTTTCGAATAGTTTGAAGAGAAGTGAATATTGTCAAAAAAAAATTGTATCTTTAAGAAGATTTTTATTAAATAAGTTTAGAATAATTTTTTTTATTTTAACTCTTAGCGGATTCGAAATAGTAAAATCCAATAATTTTAAAAACAAAGAAAAAAGTGTCTTTAAGTATAAAAAAATAAAAAAAAGTTTTCAAATAGTAACTAATAATAAAAAAGGAGTAAATAAATTAACAATTTTTTTTATAATACCAGCCGAAGAACTAAATCCTGCCAGAATTGGTGATGCAGTTCCAATGGACGAAATTATGCCGATTGCACCAGTGGAACCAGCTGTGGAATTAAATATTCCACCAGTTGGGCTTGATGGTAAGTTTTTAAATATTTTTTTCTTTAATTTAAAAAAATTAATACTTTCAGGCTTCTCACTCGTTAATTAATTTAAAAAAAAAATAAAACGTTTTGTTTTGTTAAGAAGTAATTGAATTCATGTGGAAATTTTATTCTTCATGATATTATTTGAGATTTTGAGAAGAATTTTATTAATTTTTTTAATGACTTAATTTTTCGGAATTTTTTTTTTTTTTTTTTTTGCTTTTGTAAATATTGAAAGAAGATGAATTTCAGTGAAAAATTTTATTACTTGTGGAAAATAATTCAATTCTTGACAAAAAAATTCGATAATTTTCGAATAGTTTGAAGAGAAGTGAATATTGTAAAAAAAAATTGTATCTTTAAGAAGATTTTTATTAAATAAGTTTAGAATAATTTTTTTTATTTTAACTCTTAGCGGATTCGAAATAGTAAAATCCAATAATTTTAAAAACAAAGAAAAAAGTGTCTTTAAGTATAAAAAAATAAAAAAAAGTTTTCAAATAGTAACTAATAATAAAAAAAGGAGTAAATAAATTAACAATTTTTTTTTTAATACCAGCCGAAGAACTAAATCCTGCCAGAATTGGTGATGCAGTTCCAATGGACGAAATTATTCCGATTGCACCAGTGGAACCAGCTGTGGAATTAAATTTTCTACCAGTTGGACTTGATGGTAAGTGTTTAAATATTTTTTTCTTTAATTTAAAAAAATTAATACTTTTAGGCTTCTCACTCGTTAATTAATTTAAAAAAAAAAAGATAAAACGTTTTGTTTTGTTAAGAAGTAATTGAATTCATGTGGAAATTTTATTCTTCATGATATTATTTGAGATTTTGAGAAGAATTTTATTAATTTTTTTAATAACTTAATTTTTCGGAAATTTTTTTTTTTTTTTGCTTTTGTAAATATTGAAAGAAGATGAATTTCAGTGAAAAATTTTATTACTTGTGGAAAATAATTCAATTCTTGACAAAAAAATTCGATAATTTTCGAATAGTTTGAAGAGAAGTGAATATTGTCAAAAAAAATTGTATCTTTAAGAAGATTTTTATTAAATAAGTTTAGAATAATTTTTTTTATTTTAACTCTTAGCGGATTCGAAATAGTAAAATCCAATAATTTTAAAAACAAAGAAAAAAGTGTCTTTAAGTATAAAAATATAAAAAAAAGTTTTCAAATAGTAACTAATAATAAAAAAAGGAGTAAATAAATAAAATTTTTTTTATAATACCAGCCGAAGAAATAAATCCTGCTAGAATTGGTGATGCAGTTCCAATGGACGAAATTATACCGATTGCACCAGTGGAACCAGCTGTGGAATTAAATTTTCCACCAGTTGGACCAGTAGGTGAGTTTTTACATCTTCTCTTCTTTAGTTAAAAAAAATGCATTCTTTTATTATTGTACTATAAAGAACAATGTTTTTTGTCATAGATCCAGGAGAAGAAAACAATGACCCAGTTGTAGAATTGAATCCACTACTTGTTGGACCTGTTGGTAATTTTTTTCATTTTTTCTTTTATTTCTAGGATTTTTTATTTGAACTGTAAACAAATGTATTTGGAAATTCTATAAGAACTTTTTGTAAATTAAACTCAAGATTTTCTGCACTATTATTATTTATTAAATTTTGAGAAATTTTTGCAAAATTTTTCAGAAAAATTCATTTGAAGAAGAATTTTAGTTAAAAATTTTTAAAAATAATAATTAAAATGAAATTATAAAAATAATCTTGAAGAAATTTTAAAAACAACATTCTTATTAAAAAAATAATTTTATTACTTAGTAAACTTCATGTTTTATAATCTTATTCTTATTTTATAACCATATTTTATAACCACAATCCCATGTCAGCGTTTTCTTCTAGAATGATTTCGATTAAATTGAAAGTCGTCATTGGCTAACCGTTTTTCCGTTTTCACGCTGACATAGGACTGGCCCTTTAATAATTATTTTCCCAATGAATTATTGTATTCTTTAGGGTCAGAGAGAGTAAAAGTTAGAATTTTTTCTGAAAATCAGGGAAAATCAAAATTAACTTTTTATGACAACCCTGTATTGAAAATTTAATTTATTCATTATTTTAACGTAATAAAAAACTTTGTTTTATGATAGTACCAGTCGAGGAAGTCATTATAGCCAGATTTGAAGTACCACCAGTTAGACTTTTAAGTAAGTTTTTATATAAAATTGTTTAATTTTCAAAACTAACACTAACTATTTTAGCATATTAAAAAATAATTTTTAATTTGATAGTACCAAACGGTGAAAATCTTCGAGTTGATGTGCCAGCAGCTGGACTTGTTGGTAAGTCTTACATTAATATGTGATTTTAAATTTACTCTCAGAAATTCTTCTAATTAATTGAACTATTATTATTTTTCA
The DNA here is from genome assembly GCA_032873175.1 of Leptopilina drosophilae. Lineage (NCBI taxonomy): Eukaryota > Metazoa > Arthropoda > Insecta > Hymenoptera > Figitidae > Leptopilina > Leptopilina drosophilae. The sequence continues at coordinate 43,279,785 of CM065483.1, forward strand.
GAAGAGGATATTTGCTGCATTTGCAGGGATAATTTCCCGACGCACCTCTTTGTCCCTTGCGGACATCAATGCATCTGTGAAGATTGTGTTCCGGCTTACGAAGAAAGCCAGAACACAGATTTTTGTCCAGGATGCCGCGAAAGGATAATCATGATAATTAAAGTTTATAAACTTTAACTTTTTTCAACATTTTAGTTACTAGTTTCGACCAAAGAGTCTATAAAATATTGTTCAAGAGATTTTACTTTATTATTTAACGTTTCTTAACATGGCTGAAAACAAATATTGTTTATTTAAAAAAGTTATACTCAGTATCATCATGTGATAGTGTTTGTCATTGCTCGTTTTTATTACTTATTTTTAAGTATTTTTAATTTTTAATAAAAGTAAAAATTGAAGCAAAATATTTGCTAATTAAAAAAATATTCGTTAATTTAAGAAAAATGTATCCTTAGTATCATCGTGTTTGTCACTGATCATTTATATTATTTTAATTTTTAATAAAGATAAAAATTGAGACTTAATTATAAAAAATAATTATTTAATTTGTTTAAGATTAATTTTCTTTTTTACAAAGAAAAGTTGAATTAAAATAATAAATACAAACAATTATATATATATATATATATATGTGTGTGTATCGGCAGTTTCCACGACCGGCACTTTTGATTACTTTAAATAATGCATTTAGTGCCCCAAAATCGAACTATATAAAAATAAATGTAATTAAAGTAATATTTTTATGAAAAAAGCAAATTCTTCCATATAAAGGTGGATTCCACAACCAACTGTTTGCACCGCCTTCCCGTTAAGAGCTCCCCCCACATTATGACATCTTGACTACCCCTAACTTAAGAAACGCCCCGGTCGTGTAATCAACCACAGTGTAACAAACAGTCGTTTCATTTAAATAAAATAAACTTACAAAATAAATAAACAAGATAATAAGCTAAACTAAATACATAATCATAATTATCAAAAACAGAAACACATCAGCTATTTAAATTAGGAATCAAATTACATATTACCTTTACTAAGCGAAATTTTTTACGGTCGTGGTATCATCCACAAAGTACATGCCGCTAATAAGGTAGAAAAAAGAAAGTATTAAAATTTTAAAAATTCATTATTTTATTCATGAACAAGTGAAAAGTCAGATATTAAATAAACCAAATTCCAAATAAAATTTACACAAATGAAACAATCACGTGTTTCAGATTAAAGCAAATATTTATATTACTGCAAATCTTTGCAATTTTTAACGGATGGTAAATAAAAACTTTTATTCTTATAAAGCAAAAGCCTATTAATTTAAACTGTACTGTCAGATGTCTTATAAATTAAGATTTTTAAATGTTAAGAGAATCAGGTCTCAGGGCAATCTTAAATTTGTTATCGCTATAAAACAATAAAAATTGTTATTATTTTTATGATGTAGAAGTTCAATAGTTTGTACTGTAGTGGTGGATTCCACGACCACGACCCTAAAGTCTGACACATATGTCAAGTTATATTTGATGGGATTCTTAAATAGAGATCAAATGTCTCAAAAAATAAGTATTTATACTTTTAATAAGAACAGGTCTCTTGGAGAACCTTAAATTTGATATCGGTATAAAACAATAAAAATTGTTATTATTTTAAAGAGGTAGAAGTACAATAATTTGTACTATTTTGGTGGATTCCACGACCACTACCCTAAAGTCCGACACAAATGTCAAGGCATATTTAATGGTATTTGATTTGATGTTAATACAGATGTCTTACAAAATTAAAATTTTTAGCTTTTATGAAAAATAGGTCTCTGGGCAAATCTTAACTTTATTATAGGTACAAAACAATAAAAATTGTTATTATTTTGATGAGGTAGAAGTACAATAATTTGTACTGTAGTGGTAGATTCAACGACCACGACCCTAAAGTCTGACACATATGTCAAGTTCTATTTAATGAGATTCTTAAATAAAGATCGAAAGTCTCAAAAATTAAGTATTTATACTTTTAATAAAAACAGGTGTCTTGGAAAATCATAAATTTGTTATCGGTATAAAACAATAAAAATTGTTATTATTTTTATGAGGTAGAATTACAATAATTTGTATTGTTGTGGTGGATTCCACGACCACGACCCTAAAGTCTGGAACATATGTCAAGTTCTATTTGGTGGGATTGTTTTATAGAGATTAAATGTATAAAAAAATTATGTATTTAAACTTTTTAATGAAACAGGTCTCTTGGAAAATCTTAAATTTGTTATCGGTATAAAACAATAAAAATTGTTATTATTTTTATGATGTAGATGTTCAATAGTTTGTACTGTAGTGGTGGATTCCACGACCACGACCCTAAAGTCTGACACATACGTCAAGTTATATTTGATGTGATTCTTAAATAGAGATCAAATGTCTCAAAAATTAAGTATTTATACTTTTAATAAAACCAGGTCTCTTGGAGAACCTTAAGTTTGATATCGGTATAAAACAATAAAAATTGTTATTATTTTTAAGAGGTAGAAGTACAATAATTTGTACTGTAGTGGTGGATTCCACGACCACTACCCTAAAGTCCGACACAAATGTCAAGGCATATTTAATGGTATTTGATTTGATGTTATTACAGATGTCTTACAAAATTAAAATTTTTAGCTTTTATGAAAAATAGGTCTCTGGGCAAATCTTAACTTTATTATAGGTATAAAACAATAAAAATTGGTATTATTTTTATGAGGTAGAAGTACAATAATTTGTACTGTAGTGGTGGATTCAACGACCACGACCCTAAAGTCTGACCCATATGTCCAGTTCTATTTAATGAGATTCTTAAATAAAAATCGAAAGTCTCAATAATTAAGTATTTATACTTTTAATAAAAACAGGTGTCTTGGAAAATCTTAAATTTGTTATCGGTATAAAACAATAAAAATTGTTATTATTTTTATGAGGTAGAAGTTCAATAGTTTGTACTGTAGTGGAGGATTCCACGACCACGACCCTAAAGTATGACACATATGTCAAGTTCTATTTGGTGGGATTGTTTTATAGAGATTAAATGTATAAAAAAATTATGTATTTAAACTTTTTAATGAAACAGGTCTCTTGGAAAATCTTAAATTTGTTATCGGTATAAAAACAATAAAAATTGTTATTATTTTAATGAGGTAGAAGTACAATACTTTGTACTGTAGTGGTGGATTCCACGACCACGACCCTAAAGTCTGACACATATGTCAAGTTCTATTTGGTGGGATTGTTTTATAGAGATTAAATGTATAAAAAAATTATGTATTTAAACTTTTTAATGAAACAGGTCTCTTGGAAAATCTTAAATTTGTTATCGGTATAAAACAATAAAAATTGTTATTATTTTAATGAGGTAGAAGTACAATAATTTGTACTGTAGTGGTGGATTCCACGACCACGACCCTAAAGTCTGACACATATGTCAAGTTCTATTTGGTGGGATTGTTTTATAGAGATTAAATGTATAAAAAAATTATGTATTTAAACTTTTTAATGAAACAGGTCTCTTGGAATATCTTAAATTTGTTATCGGTATAAAACAATAAAAATTGTTATTATTTTAATGAGGTAGAAGTACAATAATTTGTACTGTAGTGGTGGATTCCACGACCACGACCCTAAAGTCTGACACATATGTCAAGTTCTATTTAATGAGATTCATAAATAAAGATCGAAAGTCTCAATAATTAAGTATTTATACTTTTAATAAAAACAGGTGTCTTGGAAAATCTTAAATTTGTTATCGGTATAAAACAATAAAAATTGTTATTATTTTTATGAGGTAGAAGTTCAATAGTTTGTGCTGTAGTGGTGGATTCCACGACCACGACCCTAAAGTCTGACACATATGTCAAGTTCTATTTGGTGGGATTGTTTTATAGAGATTAAATGTATAAAAAAATTATGTATTTAAACTTTTTAATGAAACAGGTCTCTTGGAAAATCTTAAATTTGTTATCGGTATGAAACAATAAAAATTGTTATTATTTTTATGATGTAGATGTTCAATAGTTTGTACTGTAGTGGTGGATTCCACGACCACGACCCTAAAGTCTGACACATATGTCAAGTTCTATTTGGTGGGATTGTATTATAGAGATTAGATGTCTAAAATAATTATGGATTTATACTTTTAAAAGAAACAGGTTTCTGGGTATATTTTAAATTTATTCTAGGTATAAAACAATAAAAATTGGTACTACTTTTTTGATGTAAAAGAACAATAATTTGTACTGTAGTGGTGGATTCCACGACCACGACCCTAAATTCCGACACATATGTCAAGGCATATTTGATGGTCATTGATTTGATATTATTACAGATGTCTTACAAAATTAAAATTTTTAGCTTTTATGAAAAATAGGTCTCTAGGCAAATCTTAACTTTATTATAGGTATAAAACAATAAAAATTGTTATTATTTTTATGAGGTAGAATTACAATAATTTGTACTGTAGTGGTGGATTCCACGACCACGACCCTAAAGTCTGACACATATGTCAAGTTATATTTGATGGGATTGTATTATAAAGATGATAAGGCTCAGAAATTTAAGTCTAATGCATTTAAGTTTATAATATAATGAAAAGAAAACAAAATATACAAGTATCTATGTTTTATGGAGTTATACCTGTTTGGAGGCTTAAAAAAAGGCATTTTTCAAAAATTTTTATGAGTTCAATTTTAAATTATTGTTGGCAACATCGGCTTTTAAAATAATAAAAAATGTTTTTTATAAGCTATATAAGATTGTCTAGGGACAATTTTAATCATGTGTACATGATTATAATTTTATAATTTTTTTAGAAGAATTGCGAGACTTACAAAAGAATTGCATTTTTCACCAAAAAATTGACTTTAATTCTTCTTAAAAAAAATCTTGTTTATAAATTTTAAAAATAGTGTGTACTTCACGAAATAATCTATCTAAGTATCTAAGGTTAATTTTTTAGGCCAATCGGGCGATAATTTTTCGAGTTCTACTGCTCGCCTATTTGCAAAACATGGTTAATACGCGTTTGAAGTTTAAGTGTTTTATTTTGACACTCCGGAATTGATCAAGAAAAATTAAATTTAAGAAAAAATTCAGATTTTTTTCATGCAAGGACGTTTTTGATTATGAATATAAGAATATAGTATATTTCAAGCCAATAAAAAAAACATTGTTTTAAAAAAAATGCATTTGAAATTAAAATTTTCTTTTTTTCAATTTAGAATTTCTCCAGAAAACATCATTTTAAAGACATTTTCACGTTGTTTTTATGCAAAGACTTAATAGATTATTATTCTAGGGTCGTTACAGTATATTTTAAGCCAATAAAGAAAAAATCGACAAACAAAAAATGATAAATAGGTATAACCCCGTACGCGTTTTTAACGCTTACTGGAAGAGAAACTAACCAGTGCCTGACTAGTGTGTGACGCTGTTCCCGACCAATGCCCTACTTAGGGAGAAACTGGTCAGGGCCTCGTCAGTTTTTCTTAAAGTTGCCCTATTTTGTAAGGTTAATTTTATTCAAAAGAAATTACAATAAAATTACTGTAATTAAACATATTATATTAGAAACTTAATGAACATACATATATTCATTATATATACAACATATTTATACATAACATAATGAGGTATTCCTCTCTCCTTACTTTTATAATATTAATATAAAGGTTATAATTTTTGTTTTCAAATGTATAAGTAATAGTTAATATTTATTCAATAAATATTTTATTCAAATTTATTAATTATGTTTAAAAAATATTTATTAAATATTGAAGGTGTTAAATTTAACAATCTTTCCGAATCATTTTCTCACTTTAAGCTAATATAATATAAAATAACACAGACACACAAAAAAAAAGTTTTTTGGCCGAGACACTACAATAGTATATTCCCGTGTATTTTGGCCCGCTGAATCCGAATCTGAAGTCAGAATTGCCAAATTGATTCTTTTTTTTGAGATAAACTTAAAAAATCACTCAAAAAACAAAATTAAAATAAAAAAATTCAAAAAATATTATGGTAACACTACAGTAGTATATTTCTATGTGGTTTTTCCCACTGAATCAGAATTTGAAGTCAATATTGAAAGAATTGCTCAAAATTTTGAGATGAACTCAATAAACGACTAAAAAACCTAAAATAATAAAAAAACAACATTTTTTATGACACTACCGTAGTATATTTCTATGTATTTTTTCCGCTGAATCCGAATTTAAAATCAGAAATTTCAAAATGTCTCAAAATTCGAGATATTTAAAAAATCTACTAAAAAAAATTGAACTCAACATTTTGAGACACTTTGAAAATCTGACTTCGAAATTAACGTGAAATACTATACATGAGAATACATTAGTATAGATTCTGCGTGAAAAATGCATGGAAAAATAGTACTGTAGTGATATAAATTTTTTTCGATTTTAATTTGGTTTTTTTGAGTCGTTTTTTGAGTTCATCTCAAAATTGTGAGAAATTGCTTCAATATTGACTTTAAATTCGGATTTATCCGGAAAAACTACATAGAAGTATACTAGTGTAGTGTTAAAATCAAATTTTTTGTTTTTACTTTTAATTCGGTTTTTTGAATCGTTTTTTGAGTTTATCTCACAATTTTGAGCAATTTTTTCAATATAGACTTCAAATTCGGATTCAGTGAGAAAAACCACATAGAAATATACTACTGTAGTGTTACAATCATATTTTTTGAATTTTTTTATTTTAATTCGGTTTTTTGAGTGGTTTTTTGAGTTTATCTCAAAATTTTGAGCAAATCTATTAATTCTGAAGTCAAATTCGGATTCAGCGTCAAAAAATGCATGGAAAAAATACTATTATAGTGTAATAAAAAAAATTTTTTTTTATTTTGATTTGGTTTTTGAGTCGTTTATTGAGTATAACTAAAAAAAACCGGACAAGTGCGAGTGGAACTCGTACTAATACCGAGGGTTCCGTACCCTTTTTTAAAACTTCTCCTTTTTTGTTAAAAAAAATATAAAAATCAACTTCAATATTTTTCGCTGTATTTTTTCTGTAATAAAACGTTAAATTTTGTCTATTTTTGCTTCCCTAAATACTTCACATAATTTATGAATGGCCTTTTTAAATATACATTAAAGAAATTAAGATAAATAATTTTTTTTAAATATGATTAAACGATTATTAAAAAAATATTGAATTAAGAAATTTTTTTGCTTATAGAATATGAAACATTAAAGATTCTTTATTGTAATCTACACGTGAAAATAACAATTAACGTGTACCAATTTTCATCTCTTGAGATGAAAAACTTTGTTTGCTAGGGTAAGAAACACGCTTTTTGACGAAATTTTTAAAAACTGAGTTTTTCACTGGAAAAAATATGAAGATCAAATCCATTTATATTTAGTGTATTTTTCTTGAAATCTACACATGAAAATACATAAAATAAGCAAAAATGTACTTTAATAGGCCAAAAATTATGAGAACCAAGAGGATACTCACTTTTTTTTCTAAATCAAAAAAAATTTCTAGTTTTTCGCAAAAAAAATATGGAGATGAACTCTAATATTTTTTGTGTATGTTTGTTAAAATCTGCACGAAAAAATAAATAAAAATGTATAACTCCAGTCCACTAGGTTAAAAATTGAGAGAACTAGCATATGTATAATTATTATCAAAAATTGGAAAAAAAAATTTAGGTTTTCGCTTAAAACGTAAGTAATATCGATTCTAATAATTTCCACTATATTTTCCCTGTAATCTATAGGTGAAAATACAAAAGCGTTCCAATTTTCAGCTCTCTAGGTAAAAAACTGTGGGCGTTAGAGTGAAAAACACGCTTTTTTGACGAAACTTTTAAAAACTTTGAGTTTTTCGCTGAAAAAAATATGAAGATCAAATCCAATCATGTTCGCTATATTTTTTCTGAAATCTACACACGAAAACACATAAAATAAGCAAAACTGCAGTCCAATAGGCCAATAATTGTGAAAACCAAGGGGAGGGTACACACTTTTTTTTTAAAACGAAAATTTTTTTTAGTTTTTTGCAAAAAAAATATGAAGATGAATTCCAATAATTTTTTGTGTATGTTTGTTGAAATCTGCACGAAAAAACAAATAAAAATGTATAACGCCAGCCCACTAGATTAAGAATTGAGAGAACCAGCAAGGGTTAAAGTAATTTCGACATTGCAAAAAGAGATTTTAATTTTTCGATGAAAACACCATGAAAATAAATTCTAATCACTTCCGCTATATTTTTCCTGTAATCTATGCGTAAAAACGAATATGTATGCCAATTTTCAGCTCTCCAGGTAAAAAAATGTAGGCGCCAGGGGGGGGGGTACATGGATTTTTTTTCGAAACTTTCAAAATTTTTGACTTTTTCGATAAAAACAGAATAAAGATCAATACTAAATGTGTTCGCTATATTTTTTCTTTAATCCATTTTTGAAAATACATATGCATACCAATTTTCAACTTTCTAGGTAAAAAACTGTGAGCGCTAGGGGGGGGGGGTGCATGCCTTTTTTTGCGAAAAATTTATCCAAAATTTGATGTTTTTCGTCGAAAACTCTATGAAGATCAATCCCAATCACGTTCGCTATATTTTTCCTGTAATCTACGCGTGAAAATACATAAGTGTACCAATTTTTAGCTCTGTAGATGAAAAACTGTGAGTTCTAGGGGGGGGGGGTACATGGTCATTTTTGTAACCGTTCCAATAGAACCAATTTGGCAATTCTGACTTCGGATTCGGATTCAGTGGGCCAAAATACATGGGAATATACTATTGTAGTGTCTCGGCCAAAAAACTTTTTTTTGTGTGCCTGTGTAATTATTATTATTAAAATAACATAATATATATACAAACCAAATGAAAAATTCATCCTATAAATTAATGATTATAACAATATTGTATAATAATAAAATAATATAATATAATAATATAGTAACAATTACAAATGAATATTTAATGCGGTTAAGGAAACAAAAATCACAATAATTACTAAATTCATTAAGTATAATTTATTAATAATTGTTTATTAATTATTATTTTTTACGATTATAATTTTTATTTTTAAATAAATGTATAATAATTAATTATTTAATAACTATTATTATTCGTTATTTATAATTTAGTTGTTATTATTCATAAATAAACTTTATTATAATAATGTACTTAAAGAAAAAAAATTATATGTATTTTCGTTTTTTAAATATATTACCATAATTATTTTATAAATTGTTGTAAAAGAACACGCTTTTTTAACTTAAATAACTGTTTTAAAAAAGTTAATTTTAAAAAATTAAATTTATTTACATGCTTTTAAAACGAGGAAAACTGTCGAGGCCGTGATCAGAGCACTATATTATATCTAGTGAACACCCCACTTGGGATTTGGCGATAAATTGTGGTCAAACCCACAAAATAAAAAAATTAATAAAACGATACTATAATTACTCCCTTTAATTGTATTCTTCAATTGTTAATTATTTTTTATTAAAAGTAATTTTAGAGATTTAATTTTTTACACATTATTTAAACAAGGAAAACTGTCGAGGCCATGATCAGTACCCTATCTAAAATCTAATGAACACCCTACCTGGGGTTCTGACTAGAAATTCTAGTCAAACCCCTAAAATAAAAAAATATTAAATATCTAAAATAATGATTGTCTTTCATTGTTAATAGCGTCTACAACAAAAAGGAATTCTAAAAACTTTGTTAAAAAAATTTTTAATAGGGATTACTGTCGAGGCCCCGACCAGAACCCTGTTTAAAATAGGGCAAAGTGGGGCATTTTCTGCACGGATCCAAGGGTTATATAGGGATTGGGTGTCTAAAAAATTAAGTATTGGGCATGTCCATACAAAAAGCAATTGGTGGATTACCGATTTTTTTGAAAGTTTGCAATTTTGTAGTACTTGGGGTAATAAATAACTGTGCCAAACAGTTTTGCAAAAAAAAAATTTTGCAAGATATTTTGATTTGAAAATTTGGAAACTGGAAAAAATTACTTTTTGAGAATTTTTAATTCGAAAACTATTGATTCTACAAGAAAAAGTTATTTATTCAAAATTGTAGAGAAAATGTCCATTTTTTATATAATTAAAAAAAAAGTTAAGAAAAATTAATTTTTCAATAATTTGTTTAAACAATAATTTTTTATTGTTAAAAAAGCAAAGGACATAAGCCATGTTAGCGTAAAAACGTCAAAGCGTTAAAGAGTCGCCGTTAAATTATGTGAGTGAGCGAGACAGTGATATAAGGTTGTTGCTTTCACTCTCATATATTTACGCTTTGATGCCGATGCTTTGACGTTATTACGCTAACATGGGACTGGCCCTTTGTATAAAGATGGGATGTCTTAAAAAAATAAGTTTTTATACTGTAGTGGTGAATTCCACGACCACGACACTAAAGTCCGACACATATGTCAAGTTATATTTGATGGGATTGATTTGATATTATTATAGATGTCTTACAACATAAAAATTTTATAACTTTTAAGAGAAACAGGTCTCTGGGTATTCTTAAATTTGTTATCGGTATAAAACAATTAAAATTGTTATTATTTTTTTGATGTAGAAGTACAATAATTTGTACTGTAGTGGTGGATTCCACGACTACGACCTTAGAGTCTGACACATGTCAAGTTATATTTGATGAGATTCTTACATAGAGATTGCATTTCTAAAAAATTAAGTATTTATACTTTTAAAAGAAACAGGTCTCTTGGAAAATCTTAAAATTGTTGTTGGTATAAAACAATAAAAATTATTATTATTTTTATGATGTTGAAGTACAATCATTTATACTGCAGTGGTAGATTCCACGACCACGACCCTACAGTCCGACACATATGTCAAGTTTTATTTGATGAGATTCTTACATAGATATTGCATGTCTAAAAAATTAAGTATTTATACTTTAATTAGAAACAGGTCTCTTGGAAAATCTTAAATTTGTTATCGGTATAAAACAACAAAAATTGTTATTATTTTTATGATGTTGAAGTACAATCATTTATACTGCAGTGGTAGTTTCCACGACCACGACCCTAAAGTCCGACACATATGTCAAGTTATATTTAATGAGATTCTTACATAGAGATTGCATGTATAAAAAATTAAGTATTTATACTTTTAAAAGAAACAGGTCTCTTGGAAAATCTTAAAATTGTTGTCGGTATAAAACAATAAAAATTGTTATTATTTTTATGATGTTGAAGTACAATCATTTATAATGCAGTGGTAGATTCCACGACCACGACCCTACAGTCCGACACATATGTCAAGTTTTATTTGATGAGATTCTTACATAGATATTGCATGTCTAAAAAATTAAGTATTTATACTTTAATTAGAAACAGGTCTCTTGGAAAATCTTAAATTTGTTATCGGTATAAAACAACAAAAATTATTATTATTTTTATGATGATGAAGTACAATCATTTATACAGCAGTGGTAGATTCCACCACCACGACCCTAAAGTCCGACACATATGTCAAGTTTTATTTGATGATATTCTTACATACAGATTGCGTTTCTAAAAAATTAAGTATTTATACTTTAATTAGAAACAGGTCTCTTGGAAAATCTTAAATTTGTTATCGGTATAAAACGACAAAAATTGTTATTATTTTTATGATGTTGAAGTACAATCATTTATAATGCAGTGGTAGATTCCACTACCACGACCCTAAAGTGCGACACATATGTCAAGTTATATTTGATGGGATTCTTAAATAGAGGTTGCATGTATAAAAAATTAAGTATTTATACTTTTAAAAGAAACAGGTCTCTTGGAAAATCTTAAAATTGTTGTCGGTATAAAACAATAAAAATTATTATTATTTTTATGATGTTGAAGTACAATAATTTATACTGCAGTGGTAGATTCCACCACCACGACCATAAAGTCCGACACATATGTCAAGTTATATTTGATGGGATTCTTAAATAGAGGTTGCATGTATAAAAAATTAAGTATTTATACTTTTAAAAGAAACAGGTCTCTTGGAAAATCTTAAAATTGTTGTCGATATAAAACAATAAAAATTATTATTATTTTTATGATGTTGAAGTACAATCATTTATACTGCAGTGGTAGATTCCACCACCACGACCCTAAAGTCCGACACATATGTCAAGTTTTATTTGATGAGATTCTTACATACAGATTGCGTTTCTAAAAAATTAAGTATTTATACTTTAATTAGAAACAGGTCTCTTGGAAAATCTTAAATTTGTTATCGGTATAAAACGACAAAAATTGTTATTATTTTTATGATGTTGAAGTACAATCATTTATAATGCAGTGGTAGATTCCACTACCACGACCCTAAAGTGCGACATATTCGACAAGTGCTAATTTATTGGATTTTTATATAGGGATAGGATCTCTCAAATAAATTAGGTTCTTAAACTGTTACCAAAACTCAGGACAAATATCAAATTTGTTGAAAGTTTAATCTGAAACAAGTATGGAAAAATCCAAAATCTGTATGCAAAGATTTTAGTATAATATTGAATTTGTATATTAAAAGCAATTTGTATTAAATTCAGATAAATTTAAACAAAGAAATATATTTTCGTATGACATAAACCTGACTATAACGAGATTAATTCCGGAATTAATCGGACTAATTTCGCATTTGCAAGTTGCATATTATCAGACTAACTTCGGACTGGATTGGACTTATTCCGAATTCACTGGTTATACAAAAACCGTATTGAGTTTGAATTTATCCGGGCTAATTCTGAGTGACAAAAACCTGACCACAAACAGACTGTTTCGGATTAGCTGCAGATTCAATGGCTAAACTAATCAGATTATTTTTGGATTACGGATTCAATAGTTATAAAAAACTGTATTCAGTTCAAACTTAATTCCACGTAAAAACTCCACAATAAACCGTACTCTTGCGGACAAATTCCGGATTAGTCCGTCTTTTTGTTCATGATATTTAATTATGATATATAGATAAAATATTTACTTCTGCAGTCAATTTGTTTTTACAAATTTACTAGTATTATTAGTTATTTTTTTAAATATTATAATTAACACTGATGTGTTAGTTTTTTGTAATTTCTTTTCGTGGCACTTCATAAATTCTATTATGAATTTGAAATCCTATGTGAGTGTGGTATAGTGTATTCGATTTCAGTGCGATATAATGTTTATAGATAGGTGTAGGTTCGAATCCCCAAGCGTTGGAAATTTTAAGTTATTGTACATAAAATTGCGATAGATATATCGAAAAATATGTTGAATGTACAATAAAGGAATTATAATTAATATGTGTAATATTAATAATCTTTTTATTAACATTCACTAAATTATCCGCTCTAATTTTTGACTGTTTCGGACTAATTTTGGATTCACTAGTTAAAATTAACTGATTAATTTCGGATTTTATTCGACAAACTCCGGATTTACTAGTTGTTCACAAACCGTATAGAGTTCGGATTTATCCGGATTAATTTCGGGTGACAAAAACCTGACCATAAACCTCACTGTTTCGGACAAATTTCGGATTAGTCCGAAATCTGTCCGGTTTTTTCACCAGGGAACCGAACGAATGAATCTCAAAATATCGGACGCTATGCTCAGCTGACGACGCTGGCGTCAGTAATGCATACTTTCTTGCGCTTTATAATTCAGTTTTTAATATATATACATAGCATTTTCAAATTTTTAAGACATTTTATTCAGATATGTAATAAAATAAATATAAATATTATTGGGAAATTGAATATATGCATATAATATATAGTTTTTTAAAGGACTATAACAAATTATTTCTTAAATATTTGTTGTAATAATTTAGGTGTATAGAGATGTCAAATACCGTTGAGTATTGTTATATAATATAATTCAACCACATGGTTAAATTAATTGACTTATATAAAAATTTAGACAGTTCAGAAAATTTTTCAATATTTTACTATAACTGATATTTTATAATGTTTGAAAGACAAAGATATATTTAGTTCCAGACTACTGTAATTAAATAAAATTAGCCTATTAAAAGAGATTTATATAGATACAAAACTCTAATTAGATCATGAGGTAGAAAATATTGAAGATTATTGAAAATAGATTATGTTTCATAAAAAATGTGATTAAGAAAGATTGGTTTCCTCGTCAATTGAAAAAGGTAAATAAATTTTATAGATTAAGATAAAATTTAACCCTTTAAGGTCCAGCGGTTTCAATCGAAACCACTTTTGACTTTTAATCTTCATAACATCAACAAAAATAAATATATTTTTAATTTCCAAACAACCAACACCCACAAATTAATTTTACTTTGTGAAAAAAATTTATGTTGCAATAATGAATTAACAATTTTTTAAATACAACAATAATAAAAAAATAATGTTTATTTCACGATTTACAAAAAAACTAGAAGATCGAAAATTAAATACAGCTTAGCTAATGAAAATGACTTCTTGGGGGTTTTTAAAGTCGTATATTACAAATCCGTTGTAAGTTTTTCAAAATTCAAAATCCCGGACTCTTAAATGATGACAAAAATTGCATTTTTATAAAAAAAGTTGGGCTTTAAAGGGTTAAGTGATTCGAATGGATGTGAAATACAATGGATAAATGTAGGGATAACAAGAGATTAACAAAGAAAAAACCAGAATAAATTTGATAACATTTTTGAGATTTATTTGTATACAAATTTATGTGGATGAAAAGAAGGATACATATGGATTGTCATGGATAACTATAGAATAAAACAGTAATGACATGAATAAAATAAGATAGAAATAATCTATCTTTATTAATATTTTGGATTAAAAAATATTAAATTGGATAGAATTTGTATCCATATACTTCGAACAGGGAACTTACGTCTTAATTTTTAAGTCTTATGCATTAAGTCTTAAGTCTTATAGCGAGACTTTGGTATAAGAAGTTCTAAAATCTTATGTTTCAAGTCTTGTCTTAACTCTTAAGACAACATAACAACCGTTGACATAGTAATGGTTGCAAGTCCAAAAAGTAAAAAAAATTTCTAAATAAATTACTATTTATTTTTTATCTCTCAGTTAATCTCCTTATTAAAGTTTTAATTTCTCTTTATTTATCATGGAATCGTCATGTAGCTAACTCCACGTATAGGAAGGAAATAATAGACTGCAATTGAGTTAAGAAAATAAATGTGATAATTGTATGTACGATATATAATTGGGATTAGAAAGCAAAAGAAGAGAATGGTATAAGGGTTAAAAAGAGCATAATAAATGTCATAAAAAGAAAGTAAATAGTAAAAGAAATAATAGAGATAAAATAAAGGTTATTAGGGTCAGTTGGGTAAATAGAAAAAAGGGGTAAATCGAAACAGAAGTTATTTCAGTTAAATATAAAATTTAAAAAATAAATACGGCCTTAAACCTGGAACCTTAGAACACCCCCAACATGTTCTAAATATTTTCCAATTTTCCGTTTGTCAATTAGCGGCAGTATATTAGCCTGGCCGCGATTTGTTAAGATATTTTTTAATCTGGTGATATTGAAGTTTTTTAAAAAAAACTAGCTGCAGCAACAAGGTCAAGCCACACAATAATTTTAAGACAAAAAAGAAATAATCGGTATATGAAATTTTGAACAAACTCAGTTTTTCGATTTTTTTCATTTCGGGTATTTAAAAAATCGTTACTTGTTAGTGAGTAGGGAAAATTCTACAAAAATTGAGTAGAAATAGACAAAACTTCGATAATATAGAAGAATATAACTACAAACATCTAAATTTCAAATTGTTCTGTAGATTTTTGGTATAACTGGATACAAATTCTATGTCAGATTTCCAAAATTCAAAATAGCAGATTGTATATGGCAGACGATTTAAAATCGTCGTAAATCTGACATCGTATTCGCATTCAGTTATACCGAAAATACGCAGAAGTATTTGAAATTTATATTCTGGTTTGTAGTAATATTCTTCTTCTTCATTATGAAAGTTTTGTCAGTTATTACTCAGTTTTTATAGAATTCGACAAATTCAGTAAACAGAATGAACGATTACTCAGAGGAAAATGAAAATATTTAAAATTTTCAAAATATATTTTAAAGAAAAAAAGTAGCGTCTTCAGATGCAATATTGAAATTTTGTCAAAACAATTATCTTTTGATGTCAAAAAAATTTGTCTTTTGCACTTTTAAGTTAAAATATCTCGAAAACGTGTAGGGTCTATCAAGACGCTGGATACGGAATTATGACGTTGAAAACCTTTAGAAAAGTATTGTTTGATTCTTATTTAATAAATTCTGTCGGTATGTAGTACAAATGGTTCCAAAATTTTTGAAAAATTGATGATAAACAACAATTTCTTCATCAATTTTGGAAATTTTTAAGGTTCTACAGTAATTTTCTGTGCTTTTTATCATAGAAAATCTTTGTCAATGCGCTAAAAGAAATTGTATCTCTTGAAAAAATTGTATTTCTTTAGAATTTCTTTAAATTTTAAAAAAATATGTCTTCGGGTGCCCTTTAAATGTGGTAAAAGTTGCAAAACCCTTTGCGATGCTAAATTTTGAGATATTCAAGTATCAAATTCAAACTTTATCTTTTACATGCGATTATGTTAAAAATAAAAAATGTCAACCACAATAACTAGTTTTATCACATTGCAAAGAGTTTTTAAATACTTACTATATTTAAATATTTACAAATAAACATTTTCTAACAATTTGAAGAAAATCTATTGAAAATCAATGTTTTCAAGAGTAGCAGCCAGAGATAAACCTAAAAAATTTTATTTAAAAATTAATTTTTTTTTATTTTAAATACCAAATTTTTACCTGAAAAATGTGTAAATTTCATAAAAATTCACAAACAATAGGGGAGAGTGGGTCAAACCGGACCCCCTAACGGTTTTTTGACTCTTGTGATTAAACGAATCAACTGATTTCATTTTTCGATAGCTTGTTTGAAAGATCATTTAATTGCGCAACTTTTTCCCAGAAACACCTATACTTCATATTTTATTGTTTAGTTGTTGTGTTAACTAAAAAAATTTTTTGCAAACGGTCCGCTTTTTTATTTATAATATTGCATTTACATAATCTATAATAATAAAAAACATAAAGAATCATGTAAACAATGGTTATAGTAATGAAAATAATATTTCGGGATTGAATTTTAATTAAATAAATTTTTTTTTATTAAAAATGTTTGTCATTGTCAGAGAAACAATATTTAAGGGTCCATTTCTCATTGGAAGACAATTATTTTTCATTGTTAATAAATATTTTAATGAAAGAATCATTTTATTTAAAAATAATTTTTTTGGAACTTTATTTCAATGATAATATCCTGTGGCCGGTTTGCCCCACCGAAAACGGTCCGGTTTGCCCCACAGGCCCATTTTGAGAATAAAAGTTTGTTAAACAGAAACGCTTTGCAAATTCATCAAAGTTTTTGGTGGTAAATATTCCTGAGCTGTGTACCTTCAAAACCCAAGACCTAATATTTGGAAATATTACACGATTTCCTCAGAATTTCCTTAAGAAAAAATTCGGAAAAGTGTAGAAAACTAAAATTTAATATTAAAATTAATAATTATCTCTTATTAATACTATAACAAAAAACAACTTTAATTTTTCATTTTGCAAACTTGAATTAAAAATAGGAGACTTTATATTTACCTCTAAAAACTGGAAATTCGTGGTAAATAGAAGCAGAATAATTTCAACAATATTTCTTATAATAAAAGGAGAGAAAATTGTTTCTATTAAACTACAACACTATTTTCAGCATTATTTATGAAAACGAGAGAGAATAGGAGAGAAAAAGAGAGAACAAATCTTTATTTGTGTAATGTGTTTCATCTTATGGAACTTTTTTAGAAAAGGGCAATTTTTGCGTCATTTTTTGGACAGCTATTTTTATTTTGAAAAACTGACATCGGATTTGTAATCAGCGACGTTGAAAACACTCAAGTTGTCATTTTTATTAGCTGAGCCTTATTTAATTTTCCATTTTGTAATTTTGTTGTAAATCTTGCTATAAACATTCTGTTGTGTGTCAGAAAATCAAAAATATTTTTAATTTTGTCAAAATTATAAAGGTTTGTAGTTAAAAGTGGTTGGCACAAGTCATTCAAACGTAGTTTAAAAGACTTTCAGTTTCGGTTGGCCAAACTCTGGGCCACGGTTGGCCTGTTAATTGTTTAAATAATTTAGTTTTTTAATAATTTTTTATCTTTGGCTGTTGAAGTTGGCCAAACTTTGAAAATTGTGGTTGGCCCAACTTACGCATCTAAAGTTGTGCTAACTTTGGCGTCAGTCTTTGGACCAACCATTGAAATGTATAGTTGGCACAGCATATGCGAAAATCGTCTGCAACGATTGGGATTTACTCCAGTTGAAAGACATAGTCCGAAACAATTCGAAATCTGTATGCTAAGAATCCGTAAATTGTCTGCAGCAATCCGGATTTATTCCAATTTAATAAAAGGCATAATTCAAAACAAACACCAAATTCGAAGACATTAGTCCGCTTCAATTTGGAATTAGTGAAGTAAAATCCTATTCCAAAACAAATACGAAACAATCCGAAATCTGTATACAAAAAATCCGGCAATCCGAATAATATCCGATTAAAACACCCCAGTCCGAAAATAAGTCTTATAATAATATGGAATTTGTAGTTAAACAATTCACAGACAGTCTAAAACAATCCATATTCAATCCAATTCAAAGACTTAATCCGTAATGATTTTCGTATAATATTGAATTAGTACATTAAAAGCAATTTGTATTAAATTCAAACTATAATTATAATTTCGTATGACAAAAACCTGACCATAACCAGATTAATTTCAGACTTAATCGTACTAAATTCACATTTGCAAGTTGCTTACATTATTCTTAAAACTGAGGGTTTTTAAAGATTTAATAGGATTACTGATGTTATTGGTTTTGGAGATTCAATAACTTATTAGTTGACAGTAATACACTACAGCAAATTAATAAATACTTTAATAATATTAACAATATTAATAATATAATAATAACCCATAAATATTCATAAATTAATATTTTTATTATTTTAAAAAAATTTCAAAACATTTCGGTTAAAAATAATATTTATAAATTAATAATAATAAAGTACAGTACTTTTTAATCATTTCAATCAAACTATGAAAGCATAATTGAAAAGTACTGTACATGTTCCGGTAACCTATTCGCAGTTTGAAGTTAGTTGTTGTTTGCTTTTTTGTTTCTTAAGGGGGAGTAACACTTTAACCGTTATTTACGATTCGTGGAGGGTCCCAAAAATTGTAGATCTAAAATTTGTAGGAGTTTGTGGTGCTCTCTCTAGAGCCGCTCCTGACAGTATAAAATAAGAAAAAACAAAATTTATTCTTTATTAAACATTAATAGCTAGTGGACTAATGTGATGAAATAAAAAAAAAGTAAAAAACGGAAATGCGGTACTTTTAAAGTCAAAAATTCAAAAGATCAAAATCATCATTTCTTAAAAATTGACTTTAAAAGGACGCCATTTTCGTTTTTTACTTTTTTCTTATTTCATCACATTAGCCCACTAGGTATTAATGTATACTAAAGAATATATTTTGTTTTTTTTATTTTATACTTAATAACGGTTAAAAAACGAAACAATTCTTTCTTTTTGTAGTTTTTATAATGTACTTTAAGGCGCAAAAATCGTTTTTAATATTTCAAATAAAATGACGGTGAAAAAAACATTAAAGTGGGTCCTATTTTTTGCCTTCGTAAACGCAAATACCCCTTAACATTCACTAAATTGTCCGGACTAATTTTTGTCTATTTCAGACTAATTCCAGATTCACTAGTTGTAAACAAACTGTATTGATTTGAGATATATTTGGAATAATTCCGGATGACAAAAACCTGACAATAAATCTCACTGCTTTGGATAAATTCCGGATTCACTAGTTAAAATTAACTGATTAATTGCAGACTTCATCGGACTATCTCCGGATTCACTAGCTATTTACAAACCTTATAGAGTTCGGATTTATCCAGATTAACGGGTGACAAAAATCTAACCATAAACCACATTTTTTCGGACAAATTTCGGATGAGTCCGAAATCTGTCCGGTTTTTTATCTAACTAGATAAGTATGAAATGCCACCAATAAGGACATAAAAAGTTATCATTGGGGATTGAAAAAGGATTCAAAGGGATATGATAAAGGTTACAGAAAAAGATTAAGAAAACAGAAAAAATTGAATTTTTTTAAACTAATAGAAAACAGATATATTTTGATAGAATCGAGGAGATAAAAAGAGACAAGTATGTACTGAGATCTAAATGGGGATAGAAAGTGAAGGAAGAAAATAATAAGAGGATAAAGGATATTGAATAAATAGAAAAGATGGATGTGGTTATTGAAAGTATTAAAAGAGATAAAATAACTTATATTGTACAAGATTGATACAGAAGGAGAGATAAAAGTGATTGAAGTGATAAAATTAGGATTGACTAAGACAGAGAAACTTTATCTCTTTCTATCTCAGAGATAAAAAATATTCAAGGAGATGTGATGTCTATCCCTTAACTTCCAGCAGGGATGTGATAAGTTATATTTTTTTGGATTCTTGCATAGAGACAAGATCTTTTAAAAAATTAGGATTTTAAACTGTTAACAAAAATAGGTCTCTGGGCAAATCTTAAATTTGTTATCGGTGTAAAACAGTAAACCTATTGTTATTTTTATGATTTAGAACTACAATAATTTATATTGTGCTAGTTATTATTGTATAGTTATATTCTTTTAGATTATTGTGGACGGGGTCTCCGAATAAATTAGGTTATTAAACTGTTAACAGAAACTCAGAGCAAATCTTAAATTTTTTATCAGTGTAAAACAATAGTTTAATAACTACTGTTGTCCTTATTATGTAGAAGTAAAATAATTTGTACTGTAGTGGCAAATTCCACGACCGGGAAAAATAGGTCTCTGGGCAAATCTTTGATTATTTTTTGGACAAAACTTAAAAGAATTTATTAAGTGATAAGCGAATTTATATCAAAAATAGGTCTCTGGGCAAATTTAAAAGATGTTTTTGTGATATTTTTAGGATGTCTGTAGGATGTCCACAGAAGACATAGAGGATATCCACATGTTATTTTTACCATCATGACACACGTATATCAGGGTGTCCCTGTTTGTGGTGGCTTGTGTGTCCCTGAGATATTCTAGGGATGTTAATGTATTAAATATCCACGGAATGTTTTAATAAAATAATAGGGTATTCAGTGCTGTTGGAAATATTAAACTGATTTGAGAATTTTAAAGGTTCTTCTACTCATAGTGTAATATGTTCGATTCTGGTCACCATTTTGTTTTTATTCATAACTTGTGCCCAATTAAATACTGAGCTTAAACTTGTATATGTATTTAATGATAGAGAACTTATCTATGCGAAGAATATCTTGGGGATATCAAAACCAGCGAAAGCGAATGGATTACATTAGGACAACCAGGGATATCCTGAAATATCCCGGTGCTGTGAGGGTAGATTACCCTAGGGATATATATATAGAGAACATGAATATTATAAGGATATAATAAAAATATCTCTAAAATGTCCCGGGAATATTTTCTGAACGTCCAAAAAAATTTTCATTGTTGATCTCTGTTATCAATCAAAATTTAAAAATGCACAAGTTCGTAAACTAGATTTATGGCAGACATTTAAAAGGTAAGTTCCATTTTAAAGTCAATTTAAAAGAATTTTTCAAATTTGTTTACTTAAGGATGGTTACCAAATGATGTCACGCTATTTTTCGAGATGGTCAATCCCTTCTCCTCCATGTTACGGAATTTCACTAGTAAAAATTCATTGTGCTTAGGATATATAAATGGTTGGTCTTCAGGATATCCTTGTATTATCCGTTACATATCTCTAGGATATCCACGGAATGTTTTAATGATATCCTGGGGTATCCAGTGCTGTTGGAAATATTAAATTGATTCCAAGATTTTAAAGGTTCTCCTACTCATAGGGGTCACCTTTTTGTATTTAATAGACTTCAATGTAGCAAAAAAATTAATTAACGTATATTAAAAAGCACAAGAGTCAATCACTTTTGTAATTACATTAAAATCTATTTGCAGTCTTAATACGCTTTTGATAATTATTACATTTAACGAAATTCATTTCTGTGAAAACCTTCACAGAGGATCTTACAACCGAATCGTCTTACCCAAAATATTATTTGAAATAGTAATAAATTAATAATACGAGTGAGATAATCAACTTAGAAGATTTATATTTTATGTATAACAACATTTTTATATAAATGGGAGGTAGGTAGATTAGACATAGTTTTTGTATTATAAAACTTTCGAACTACAAAAATTTTCTTTATTAAGTTTTGTTACCAATGGTAAATAATAATGCTTTAAATTTCTTTATATCAAGTGATCGTATGATTAACGTAAATAACAACATAAACCTTACCGGTTAAAATAGGTGAATATTTTTCTTTTTATTATACTGAGATCAAAACTTGAAAGAAGGAATGTCAAATTTTGTATCATGTAATTTGAAACTAATTATCTTGTAAGTTTTAACAAAAATTAGAAATATGTGTATTTTTATGATTATGTAAGCAAATGATAAAGGTATACATTTTTGCGAAATTATCGAAATAATTATTGAAGTATTACGTATGTTTAGTAACATTACATTAATAATGTATTTTAGTGTCAAATTTTACCACAAAAAGTGTTGTTTTAAAGTTAAAACAAATGTATATAAGCATATATAGATTGTAACTTGTTAAAAAATATAAATGTTTAACAACTTAATGGCAATTAAATAAAAGTTATTTGTCTTTCTTAAAAATGAAGTGATGTAGCCATGATCTTAATGTGGCTACATTTTTACCTTGTAGACATGGATATTTTTGTTGAGCAATCAAAATTTGTTTTCCTGACGGTAGATTTTTATCTGCTATGTTATCATTAAATACCTTTAAAACTGTGTTTTTTTCCTCATTAGTCCACCTGCTTTTCTTCACTTTCTTCTTGTCGGGAACATCTGTAATTTATTGTGATCAAAATAAATTAATTGTAAATTATTAAGAATTTTTAGGGTTCCGTACACCGTAGGTGTACTGACGGAACCCTTATGAAATCACTCGTGTGTCCGTCCCAGCCACGCAAAATGGGCTGTCCCCCCCTTAACTTCTTCAAATCTCAACCTTGTGAGCTGAAATTCGGTAGGGATCTTCAGTTTTAAGTGCAGATTTCAGGAAAAATATAGCAAACCCGATTGGCCTACATATTTGCGAAAGGGAAAGGAAAGAAATTAAATTTTGTCAAAAAAATTGCTAAAAATGACCCTGTCCCCCCCGCTTAACTTCTACAAATCTGAACCTGGTGAGCTGAAATTCGACAGGGATCTTCAGTTTTAAGTGCAGATTACAGAAAAAATATAGCGAACACGATTGGTCTACATATTTGCGAAATAGAAGGGAAAGAAATTAAATTTTTTCGAAAAAATTGCAGAAAATGACCCTGTCCCCCCCTTAACTTCTACAAATCTGAACCTGGTGAGCTGAAATTCGGTAGGGATCTTTAGTTTTACGTGCAGATTACTGGAAAATTATAGCGAACACGATTTGCCTACATATTTGCGAAAGGGAAGGAAAAGAAAATAAATTTTTTCGAAAAAATTGAAAAAACTGACCCTGTCCCCCCCTTAACTTCTACAAATCTCAACCTGGTGGGCTGAAATTCGGTAGGGATCTTTAGCTTTAAGTGCAGATTACAGGAAAATTATAGCGAACCTAATTGGTGAACATAAGTAAAATTACAGAGAAGTATAAAAATTTATTAATAAAATAAAATAATAAATTATAAATAACAAATTTTAAATTAAAATAAATTTCAATGAAATTGGCAAAATACCAATCATTAAAAAATTTATTATAATTGATAATATAAATAGCTTTTTGTTACTTTATATCTAATAATTTATTTTAAATATTATCTTTAATCATGTAAAATATATATTTTTTGTTATTTGTAAATAAAACATAAGAATCTAATATAGATTTTTATAGTTTTTTCTTGTAATCTACATGTTATAAAAATACGTATGTATACCGAATTTCAGCTCAATAGAAGCTCAATAAAATGAGTTTTTTTTGGTGTACGGAACCCTCGATCTTAGTGCGAGTGCAACTCGCACTTGTTTTTATTAAAAATTGTAAATTATTGAGAGGCGAAAGCTAGATATTATATATTAAATTATATACATTCTTATAATTATTCTATTATTATTTATTTATTGATAATCTATTTTAAATTCTTATAATTTTAAGTAATTTTATAAATTGTCCCATTTATGGGAAAACCTCATCCTGAGGAAAATACTTAATGGAACGTGAAAGGAAACCCAAAATGTTATAATTTTAAAGTGCAATGATATGACAATTGTAATCTGGAAAAGAGAGATATTAGGGAAAACGAAAAGGACTAGGAATAAATTTAAAAAGTGGAATTTAAACATTTGGTTGTACTAATAATGAAAATATGAAAGTAAGTAGAAGGAATACTTTTATTAATAAAAATATACCTAATTTATATTGAATCCACTAATATGAATTACTTATCTAACTCTGGCAGCATGATTATATTAAGGGTTCATACCACTTTGTTATATTCAAAAAAAGCAAAAATTTTTATTACGGATTTCGAAAGTACGATATACCCAGGTAGAAATTTCAACTCTATAATGACCAGTCACTGGAAAGTTTTTCTAGATTCTGATCAGTGATTGGCCAGAAAATCTGGCAAGTGATTAGAAATGTAACGCGTTGCTTTAGCAGTCACTGGTTAGATTATCTGGCCAGTGACTGACAAATAACTGACCAGTAACTAGACAGTTTTTCTGCTCAAAATCTAGAATAAAATATAATTTTTTCTGGCTCATTTTATTTTGTTTATAATTACATATTTATTTATATTTTTGTGTTTATTCAAATATTTTAGACTAATGAACTATTACTCTACCAGTAACACTTAAATTTAAGAATAAAAAATTCGCGCGCATGGGGGATCGAACCCTAGACCCTGGAGAAAGAACGCATGTGCGTTACCACGCAGCCAGAGTGACTAGATGGTAACTTATCCTAACTACAAGTTTAAGAACTGAAGTTCTATTCCGATTGTGACTAGAATTTCTGGCCAGTGACTTGTCAGAAGTAATGATCACAAATCATGACCAGATAAACTGTTTAGTTACTTGTCATAGACTTGACAGCTTATCTCGTCAAAATTTAAAAAAATGTAAACTTTGGTAATGTGCCAGTGAAACGATAATAACTTTTATATAAAGTTACTTTAGACTTTTCTGTTTTTGACCGTATGAAACGTAAAAATTATTTTTAATATCTAATTATAAATGATTGACTAAGAGTGTATTTGTATGGGACTGAGGCTTTGTTTTTTTTCTTAATGACTGGTCAGTTTCTGTGCCCGCAGTTTCTTTTTTTTCACAGTGTCGAGATTTTCTCGCTAGAAATTTGGAAAAATCTAGAATCATTCTTTTAAGGGCATCGGGGAAAACTCGCCCCCCAAAAGTGTTTTCCCGCGTGTCGTCTCACTCCTAAATAATTAGAGATATTTAGTTCCGATTTATCATGATAATTAGGGGAATTTATGATGATAAAGAATATTCTCGAAAATTGCAAGTGATTTTTGAAATAAATATTGAAAAACAAAATTACAAAAGTTGGATTTTCGGCATTTTTGACGAAATTGAGAAACAATATGGCGGCGAGCACACAGACAAGTGGATCTATGTGTCAGTGGTCAAGAAGGTGACGCCAATTCTTGGAAGTGGTCGCGACTTGAACTAAGGAAATGTATTAATCTCAAATTACTCCACTTTCAATCGTTAAAAAAATAATCTCCTCGCAAAATTATTGCAAAAAGGGAGAGGGCCGCTCCTCGGAGAGTCTTCCTCTATCACCCCTCCAAATATGAACCTGAAATATTTTATCCTCTCAAAATAAGACGTCTATACCAAACCGTTCATGACCCCTTTTTCCGTATATTTAAACAATTTTTTCAATTATTATTTATCCAAATTTTTATAAATTCCGAGAGCAGCGCGGGTCGCAGAGCATTTCTCTACATTTACCAAAAAATCCCGACTCAAAATATTCTTTTCTTTTTATCTGAGACGTCTATCACGAAACAATTATTTTTTCCCAGATGCCCTTAATAGGATTCGTCAAGTTTTTCTGATCAGTGGTGGACCAGTTTTTCTAGGTGGAATCTTAAATAATTCTTCAAATCAGTGACTGGCCAGTGTCTAAAAAGAAATTCTTATCACGATTGTGATCAGTTTTTCTGGTCAGTGAGTTAGCAAAAGTACTGTTTATAAAGGAGAACTGTTTTTATCCAGTGAAACTGGCTAGTCACTTAATCAGGACTGACCAGATTGTCTTGGCAAGTAAAACTCGCTCTCGACTCTACAGCTACTGGAAGAAAACAAGTAATACTTGACAAATTTCTACCTGGGTATGTCAAAAATGTGGTGTAAACTTTTTAGAAATATCCCAGCACTCAGAATATATATTTTCTTACGAAAATCTTTATCACATGTGTGGATATTGCTCGAACTAGAATTATTTATAAATATTAATTTTTCCTATTTTTTAAACCGAAAAACTGCCAAAAAACCTTAATTTTCGAAAAAAAAATTTTAATTGCCGCCATTTTGTTATTTTTGCATAAAAATTTAAAATTTTAGTTCGAGAGATAGGCACAGTCCTACTGAAGATAAATCAACTTGAATTTTGATTTTGAAATTAAAACTTGAGTTTTAGACTTTTCTAACCTGAGAAATCAATTCCGCAGCTGACATCGATATTTTTAGCAGGTCTAAAATTATTGTTAAATTTTAAATAAATAAATAATATTTTTTAAATAAAATAAGGTTTTTTATAAAGTTAGAGAGTGTATTTATTGAACTAAAAAAATGCAGATCAATATAATCCATAGGAATCGTAAAAAAAATTTTAGAAAATAGCTTTATTCTCAAGCGTGTAAAGTGGTATGAACCCTTAAGCTTACTAGAATTTTTAAAGAATTCTTTAATTAATTCAAAATAATATCATTTTAATTATCATGAAAAGATTTTTGGAAATTTAAAATTTTTGGTTTTTACAAATAAATGGAAAATCGTTATAAAATTACGATAATAAGGAATAGTAAATAATTTACATACTAATAAATATATAAAACATACATACCTATATTTTCTATAGTTTTGGAATGCTCCTCTAGCACTTGACTAGAATCTCTTTTCCTTTTTCGCTCAATTCGATTAGGAATTGTGTCGTCGGACTGTGACACCTCAGCTTCATCTTCATTTTCCTTTCTAATATCTGTAAATATTAAATTTAAACAACTGACATAAAGGATATTTATATCTATTTTTCTCAATGTAAATCTCTTTTAAAAAATTTAGTAAAACTTGAGGGGTATTTTTGATATATGTGAATTTGGTCCCCGCATTTTAAAAAAAATTAAATTTTTTTTAGAGTTCTGACTTTATGAACAATAATTGTAGAGTTCCTGATAGTTTTTAGAAATAGCTTCGTTGATTAAATGGTAAAAAATAAGTTTTTTTCAAAATGGAGGACAACTTCACTTAGCCCACATTAATGGAAAAATAAATTTATAATAAGAGTTCCGAATAGTTTTAAAAAGTTCTTGAGTTCCCTACAGTTTATATACATAGTTCTGATAATCCAGATTCAAAAAAATTAAAAACACGATAATGTTAAAAGAAATGAGTATGTTACGTTACAAGAAAGAGTTCTGATTAGAGTTCTTTGAACCCTCAATAGTGTTAAAAAACCTATAACAAATTGTTTTCAAAACCTAAGAACTACAGAATTGCAAAACTTTGAAGTAACAAAAAAAATTTTTGATTTTTTATAAATTGAGAGTTCTTGGAGTTCTGTTCAGAAATCTGTGAGCCCCTAACACTGTTCGATTAAAAAACCTGATAACAAGTTTTTTAAAAACTACAGAACTACAAAACTTAGAAGTTAAAAATATTGTTTTTTATATAAAAACACAAAAAGTACTGAACTACAAAGCTTTAACGTTTCAAAAAAGATTTTTTTAACTGGAGAAGTCTATGAGTTCTGTTTAGAAATCTGTAAGCCCCTAACAGTGTTCGATAAAAAACCCTAATAACAATGTTTTTAAAACCCAAAAACTACTAAACTACTAGGGTACAAAATTTCAAATAAATTGTTTTTTTATAAATTGAGTGTTGCGTGAGCCCCTAATTATGTTCTATTAAGAATTTAATTTTTTTAAAAGTGGGGGCAACTTCACATATATGTCTTTCTGGTAAAGAATTTCAAGCAAAAAAAGCTGTAGCAATTTTTATGACTGTGTCTTAAGCCACTGTAGTACATTATAAAGAATTTAAAATAAAATTACTAAAAAAATATTTTCACCCCACATGCACAAAAATAGCGTTTTTATCTCAGTGAATATAATTACATGTCCAAGGAAAAGAGAAAACGACAAAGAAGAAAAGTTTTTACATGTATAATAATTTTTCCTTCTGTAACTACGCATGAATGACTCATGTAAATACACGTGTAAATACATGAGAAAAAATTATTACACATGTTAAAACTTTTTACATTTATACTTACGTGTCCAAATCGATAAGTTTATTTTCACTAGGATAGATAACTGACCGCATAAAAGGTGTTATTTTCTACCATAGGCAAAAATAACAGTTGGTCCATTGCGTTATTTTTGCTTATGAGATAAAATGAACGCCATTTTCATACATGTCAAACAGGTTATTGTCATTTACTCCCTGTCATCTGCTATCTAAAAACTATACTTTTGTGCATTAGGAATAAAAAATATCGTAACATGGAAATAAGTAGCTACCTTTATTCCCTTGTTGATTAATAACATATTTATTTCGTTTTTTGTAATATGTAACAATATCCATAACCAATTTTACAATTTTTCTAATATATTTTTTTAAATAAGAGTTTAAAAAAATGAAATTTTACCAATTTTGTACCAGAAAGTCCCCTTAAGTAACATAAAATTTAAAGTCAACTATTCTAATCTTCGAATAATTAAAACGGTTTTTATAAAATGTATGGCAAAGTTTTTAAAACCAGAAGAATGATAATAAGAGATAAAAGATTTAAGGAAGTTTTTTGAATTACAGGAATATTTTAAGTGTACAAAACGTAATTAATAATAGGAATTATTGAGATCCCAACAAAGGAATAAAGTTAAATTTGGATAAAGTTTTTAAGAGTTTAATAAAGTATAAAAACGAAATAAGATAATTTAAAGAAATGTAAAGAGTACAAAAAGGCAGTCAGGAAGATCCGAAGTTGTTCGATATGTGTTTTAAGACTATTTGGCCGATAGTAATTATTTTGACTAATATAAATAAAATTCTGATTTTGAAGAATGAAAGAACAAATTGTTTTTAAAATAAATACCTTTACTTGAAGTTTGAGCATCCTTCAGAACTCCTGATATTCCAACTATGTCTACTGCCACAGTAGGCTGTTGGTAATAATCCTTATGGATCTTTAAGTCATGACCCATGAAGTTCGCAACTTGTGAGATTTGTTTCTCGGAGCATTTTGTGGCATAAGTTGTTGCTAAATGTTTACGGAGTGTTGTGCCTCTAAGTGTTTGTGGTTTTTCAGCACCACATAAAACCGAATACTTTCGCATTAGCTCACAGGCTTCTAAAGATTGGCATCTTTCTGCATCCACACTTGGAACAGCGAAAAAGTAAGTATTCTTTTTATGTACTCCAGCTTTTTGTCGAGTTTGTTTTAAAAGAGTCATACACTCTAATGATGTTTTGCAGACTAGGACTGGAACTGGACGATCTTTCTTACCGCGAATCAATAAACGATTGTATTCTTTTGCAACTTTCTTACCTTTTTCAGGTAAAGTTTTATAAAGATCATCGTTTTCATTTATCTCCTGCCGATTTTCGTAATCTTCAATACTAAGAAATTGAATCTCACCCCGTCGTCTACGATTGAATACCATGAGATAAATCAATACTACTTCATTTAAACACTTCCACTTTTCAATGGTAAATTCTTTTTTTAAAGATTCGTAGACACAGTCACGTTCCTTTATTAGATAAGATGTTAATTTACTGATGTCACTGATGTTAGGCAGCAATACCTGTTTTTTCCTTTTCATATCGATTTGAGATTCTGTAACATTTCTGTTTACATAAATACCATACTTTGTGTTAAATACAACCATAAATTCCTCGACCAAGCCTTTTTTTTCTCTCTCCATCATGATAATGTATTCACATTTCAAAATTTCACTGCATTTCTTAAGTGCAGTTCCCACTGCAAAAGCTGTGCTTGGGGCACTGTATTTTTGAGTTCGTTCATTAAACCCCGCTATAATATTTACAGCCCTTAATAATTTTTCAAACAAAGTCGGATGAAAGATGGCCGCTAAATCTTCGATTGTTTTATCAACTTCTTTTATTGCTAGAAGCAATCTTCCTAGCAATCGTAGTTGAGATCTTATCATCTTGTCTTGCTGTGGTAATTTGTGTTTAATACAAAGAAGATTTCCGAAAAGAATTATTAATCTGTCATATAGAATTATATTTGTCACAGGATCGTTTTTTCGTAAAACGGGAATTATAGCATGCCTCATCTTGTAACTCGCATCCTTGTGTATACGTCCAAGTTTTCGACAAGCTTTCTGTAACAAGGTTCTCGTTCTACCTGATTTAGATTCAGTACAGTCGGCGTAATGATGGCGAAGATTATTCTGAGTATAAAAACCATGACATTTAGGGCAGTTAACAATTTCATCTGCAGTTTTCTCTCTCCCCACCTGACATCTACGAACCGTGATAAGATAACCTTCATTTAAGTCAGGGTCCGTATTATGAAGAAAATCTCCTTTTTTCCTGATTTTATCAATGGCATCACGCCTATTTTTAGTCTTCTTTTTGAGTGAAGTGAAATTTTGAACCATTTTTTCATTCGAATGCTGTCTTTCTAAGTGACGAGCAATCGAAAGTTGCATAGTTTTACAGTAAAAACAGAAGTGTTTCTTCGACTTTCCACTTTTTCCAAGTGATGACGGAACTGTTAAACCTGTAGATTGTACTGAAGATTTTCCTGGAGCAACACATAATGAAGAGAAACTAGACGAATTTAGGACACTACAATCTTGTGTTGTGTTAGATGTACTATCAATATTATTTGTTGCATTTACATCTTCCCCATCTGCTTCATCAACTTCTTCATCATCAGATTGTTCTTCATCTTGAGGTAAGTAATCAAGATCGCGGAGATCGTCATCCTCATCATCGCCATCTTCAGGAAGAAGAATAACATCCTCTTCATCTTTTTCACAATTTTTAAAACAATTTTTCGAATTAGGCAATTGATTATTTTGTAGAAAAGTACTGCTATCTTTAATTACAGGAAGTGACACAATTTTTTTTTCAGGTGGAATAACTACCACATCAATAATTTTAGGTTTTTTGAAATTAATCAGACTTGAATCATCTTGTACTAATCTGTTAGAAACTCGTTTATTATTTGTAGTATCGTTCTCATTATTTAATCCATCAACAGGATTAAAATTATCATCAATTGTTTTGTATTCATTTACACACACCTCATTACTTCCAACATCAAAATCATCTAAGAAATCAGTATGACTCTCCCCAGCGATTATGAATTCACATTCCTCAATATTTATATCGTTCAGATTATAATTCTGATTAGCGGGAGGAACAAAAACATCACTAATTTTATTTTTATGTTCATTACTAAAATCTTTCTTTTCCGTAATATCTTTAACATCAATTTCTTCTTTTCCAGGTGCTGTGAAGATGGATGGACAATGATTTGATGGGTTCCCCTCTCCGGCTGTAGTCGAAACATGTTCAGAACAACGAGGAAACTGTTGTATCGAGTAAGTACTAATTCCAGTGTCACTAATTTTTTTTTCATGTTCATTACTAATATCTTTCTTTTGCGTAATATCTTTAACATCAATTTCTATTTTTCCAGGTGCTGTGATGATGGATGGACAATGATCTGATGTGTTCCCCTTTGCGGCTATAGTCGAAGCAGCTTCAGAAAAACGATGAAACTGATGTATCGAGTGAGTATTAATTCCAGGATCACTAATTTTATTTTTATGTTCATTTCTAATATCATTCTTTTCCGTAATATCTTTAACATCAATTTCTTTTTTTTCAGGTGCTGTAATGATGGATGGACATTGATCCGATGTGTTCCCCTTTGCGTCTGTAGTCGAAGCAGCTTCAGAACAACGATGAAACTGATGTATCGAGTAAGTACTAATTCCATTGTCACTAATTTTTTTTTCATGTTCATTACTAATATCTTTCTTTTGCGTAATATCTTTAACATCAATTTCTTTTTTTCCAGGTGCTGTGATGATGGATGGACAATGATCTGATATGTTCCCCTTTGCGGCTATAGTCGAAGCAGCTTCAGAACAACGATGAAACTGATGTATCGAGTGAGTATTAATTTCAGAATCACTAATTTTATTTTTATGTTCAATAGTAATATTTTTCTTTTCAGTAATATCTTTAACATCAATTTCGTTTTTCTCAGGTGCTGTAATGATGGACGGATATTGATCTGATGTGTTCCCCTTTGCGGCTGTAGTCGAAGCAGCTTCAGAACAACGATGAAACTGATGTATCGAGTGAGTATTAACTCCAGGATCACTAATTTTAGTTTTATTTTCATTTCTAATATCATTCTTTTCCGTAATATCTTTAACATCAATTTCGTTTTTTTCAGGTGCTGTAATGATGGATGGACATTGATCCGATGTGTTCCCCTTTGCGGCTGTAGTCGAAGCAGCTTCAGAACAACGATGAAACTGATGTATCGAGTGAGTATTAATTCCAGGATCACTAATTTTAGTTTTATTTTCATTTCTAATATCATTCTTTTCCGTAATATCTTTAACATCAATTTCTTTTTTTCCAGGTGCTGTGATGATGAATGGACATTGATCCGATGTGTTCCCCTTTGCGGCTGTAGTCGAAGCAGCTTCAGAACAACGATGAAACTGATGTATCGGGTGAGTATTAATTCCAGGATCACTAATTTTAGTTTTATTTTCATTTTTAATATAATTCTTTTCCGTAATATCTTTAACATCAATTTCTTTTTTTCCAGGTGCTGTGATGATGAATGGACATTGATCCGATGTGTTCCCCTTTGCGGATGTAGTCGAAGCATCTTCAGAACAACGAGGAAACTGATGTATCGAGTAAGTATTAATTCCAGGATCACTAATTTTATTTTTATGTTCAGTACTAATATCTTTAACATCAATTTCTTCTGTTCCAGGTGCTGTGATGATGGATGGACAACGATTAGAAGGTTTATGCTTGACGAGTTTAGATGATTGGTCCTTAGTAAAATGATGATTGTCATGCAGCAAATCAGTACCCATTCCGGAATCACTATGTACATCTTGAAACTTTTTTTCATTATTACTTAAAATATTATTATTTTCTGTTTGAACTACTTTTTCAGACGAGTCCAGCTCATCGGAATCAGTTGGTAACTCCTTATTAAGATGTTCGAAATGTACATGATGGTTACAAATTTTAAGATCTTTGTTTGAAACTATAACTTTATTTTTAACACTATTTGCAACATCAATTCCTAGTTCTTTATATGGTTCGTCAATGGACATCCAATCATTTGAAGAGTTCTGTTCGGAGGCTTTAACTGAATCATTACTTTTAGCATTATCAGACTTATATATCACGTATGTGCTATTTATAGAATTATTATTTTCACGTTGAATTACTTTTTCGTTATTATTTAAAATATCAGTGTTCTCTGTTCGATGCCTTTTTTCTTTAAATTTATAATTCTTAGAAAAGTCCAGCTCATTGGAATCTCTTAGCAACTTTTCATATCGAAGTTGCTTATTTATATTAATATTTTTTATATATATTTTACTTCTACTACTAGTTATGTCATCAATTCCTTTTATTTCTGATGCTTCGGCGATGGGTTTTTTTATTGCTCTGTAATTTTCTGAAGTGTTTTGCTGGACATCCTTATTTAAAGAGTCATCTTCAATATCTAAAAAACATAAATATATCCTCATTTTATTGTTGTCTTGTTTTATTCAAAAATTTCATAATCTTAAAGGGAACCTCTAGGGGTTTTTGAGGCCTTCTAAAAAGGTCTGAAATCTGAAGCCAGATTTTCAAAATTCAAAATGGTGGATTCAAAATATCAAACGAAATGATTTGGAAATTGATGGATTTTAATTAAACTTGGCATAGGGGAGCCCGGGGCGTAATGGCTAACTTTTCACTCTTTGTTGTTGTACTCCCGAAAAAAGTTACTCTGATATCTCAGCTTTATTTTAAATCTTTAAGCGTCCCGATATGACTCTTACTTTTTATTCTACAACAGTTATTCTGGAGCAATGCAAAGCTATCCAATACGCCTTGGACCAGGGTGTATTGGATAACACCCGAGGCGTAACGAATAATGATTGATAATTATTATTTACAGTTTTCAATCTTATTATATATTGTAAATTAAGGTTCCTGGATGTTCCGTGAATGTTATCTTTATTTCGAGATATTTCTCTTACCGCTTTTCTAATAATACCCTGTGATATAGACACTCACTTCATTTTTTTTGTGACTTCTCATTATAATTGTAGCTTGAAATCTATTTTTCGTAAAATTAATATAATAATGATTCTATCACTCGGTTTTCAAATTAGTTATGTGTTGAAGTTATCGATCACTCCGAGTCAGGTACTCCGACTCGGAGTGATTGATAACTTCAACACATAATTTATTTTTCGTAAATTTTAACCCAAAACTTAAAAATTTAACCAAAAGATACTTGACAAATATTTTGTAATTTTTTATCAAAACAGTAAGTGTGAATCAAAAATTTTCAATTGGGTCTCTGATTTCAGATTCGTAATCAGCAATCTTAAAAATCCTTAGATACCAAGTTTCATAAAAATACATAAATTTTTAAAAAATTCGTATACTACCAGAAATTTGACGTTTTTTGAGGTTAAAAAAATCCAGACGTATTGGACCAAATACACCCCTGTTCAAGGCGTATTGGATAGCTTTGCATTGCTCAAGAATAACTGTTGTAGAATAAAAAGTAAGAGTCATATTAATTAAAATAAAAAGTTCCGAGTACAACAACAAAGAGTGAAAAGTTAGCCATTACGCCCCGGGCTCCCCTATACCAAGTTTCATTAAAATCCATCAATTTCCAAATCATTTCGTCCGACATTTTGGATCCGCCATTTTGAATTTTGAAAATCTGGCTTCAGATTTCAGACTTTTTTGGAAGGCCTCAAAAACCCCTAGAGGTTCCCTTTAAGGTTAGGAATAAATCCAGACGTGCTGGACCAAAACGGACATCAGATTTGTGATCACCGGTCTAAAATACATGGGAGTAGGGTACTTTGATCTCTTAACCCAGACACTTTATTTATTTTGTGGGGCTGTGTAATCCTCAAGTTATTTAATGAGAAATCTTTACGAATGATATCACTGTGAGTAACGGAAAGAATAGGAATGAATATTATGTGGCAAATGACAGTCTGGATAATGAATTGGATTTATACTGATAAAGGTAAAATTTAATTTAATTTTAACAAATTTTAAAAAATTGTATTGATAACTCTGATTCATATTGGGCCATGAGTTCGAAGGCTGCCGATAGTATTAGAGGAGTTTAATAATAAGAGAAAATTCTACTTTGAAAAATTATTTTTAAGATTTCCGTCACTAATGTTGCTTCATATCTGTTAAAAATAAAATAATACATGATGGTTGTCCCTAAATTGTACCTTGTAGACGTACTGAAAAAAATTCATTTGACATTTTCAAATACATCTCCTTAGTAGAGTAAAAAGTAGGAAATAGGAATAGGAAGCTTCAATTGATTCATTTCAATTTACGGATATCATTCTAATAGAGAATTAATTCCTAAGGATCATTCAGATCACCGCATTATGCAAAACACTTTACTATTTTTAGACAGTGATGTCCTGTAGTGATAACCTTCCTGAGTATTTAAAAAACTTAAATCAGTTAAAAATTGAAAAGTTACTATATTTCTGTCTAAAAGTAATTACTTTTTTCTCATTGTACGCTGCAGTAGTAGGGATATTAAAGAACAGGTGTTCTTCAAGAATAACCCAGTAAAAAAACTATTGAGTGGAGCCATTAGGAATTGGCAGTAGCTCTGAGCCAATACGGATTTCTATAAAAACCGTATATGGACGTTTGACTCAATCTTTTTTTCGTCCACTGAAGAAGGTTCCTCTTTTAGCATTGCAATTAAGATCACAGGGCGACTACATTTACCATAAAAAAGAGTGAAGTCGGTTCATTTGATTCCCATTAATCCATTTAAATATTATGTTTTTCATTGATTTATATGGTAAATGCAATTGCGTCTGTCAAATTTTGTTTTTGACACTTTTTAATAATATTTCACTTTTTCGTTCCAAAATCGTCATTTTTATATACCAGGACAATTGTGCTTTTAATTTATAATGTGTAATCTGCTTATGTGATCTTAATTTTAATACTAAAAGAAGACCGTATTCGGTAAACGAAAAGAGATCGAGTACTAACAATTCCTAACGGCTCCACTCAATACTTTTTTTATTGGGAATAAAATTAAAAAAGCAATCCCCAACACCTATTGCTTGTAACATTTAAAATTTTTGCATTAGTTTGATTTCGAATATCAATTTCCACAATTCACCTTGCGAACAATAAGAGTAATTTTTACGCATTGTTTTTAAAGTGTGATAGAACTATTATTATTTCAAAATAATACATAAAATAATATTTGTGTTACACTTACCGTTATTATTAAGCCAACTATCACCCAAAAAATCCAAGATTTCAGTTGCACCGCTGTGAACTGGGCTTGTAGAATTAAAATCTTTTTGTGAAAATGTCAGCTTCTCCAATACGACGCAAGCATTTTTTAATCTTGTTGAATTTGAAACTGACTGATTCTTTGAAACTAGAAAAACAGATCATTTGAAAATATTAAATTTTTTTATGTTACAGAAAGACTTTTATATATTAAAAAAAATAAATTAGTTCCATTTGAGACATAAAAATAACTTAGACTAAAGGTTTTAAACAAAAGTAATGACTTTCACCAGCTGTATAAGCTTCGTGTGCCCAGAAAGTAATATAAGACGGTATTACTTTTATTCTCTCCCTGTTTTTATTTGCATCTGAACAAAAAAGTTAATAACATATGAAAGCATTGACGGCTATTTAATTATACACTACTCTCTAAATCGGAATCAGTAAAATGCCACTGAAAAGTAGTGGACTGAGAATCAGTGCTTCTATTCTCGAGGTTTGAATCAGTGAAATTATAGTCATTTTTCACTCAGTTTCTTAAAAAACTACTGATTTCTGTCACACATATTGGAAATTTCAGTTATTTTTTAATTGGATAATCAGTGAAAAATGACTGAAATTTTAATCATTTTAACTGAAATGAAATTTTAGTGATTCAAATCGCGAGAGTAATATGATATAATCTAGAGATAAATAATTAAATTTCAAAAAATTTTAATTTTAATTTCAATATTTTATAAAACTTATAACGAAAGAAA
The DNA here is from genome assembly GCA_032873175.1 of Leptopilina drosophilae. NCBI lineage: Eukaryota > Metazoa > Arthropoda > Insecta > Hymenoptera > Figitidae > Leptopilina > Leptopilina drosophilae. The sequence goes on from CM065483.1 coordinate 43,317,533, forward strand.
TATGGAGTTTTGAAAAAATTTTGAAAACTATCTATTTTGTATACAAAAAATTGAGTACGCGCTCAACTACGGTGCATTATGAAATACAGAGTGTTTTCGACCGTCTCGTTAGCAGTGCTACGAAAATGCCAAATGCGGTTGGTTGAGTTAGTGGAAAGGTGAATTTTTATTTACTAAATTAACAGTTTTCTGCTCTATTTTGATGCTGTGGATCAATAAACTGAGCATTGCTCAAGATAATTTGTCCATTGTGGATTCAACCTGTGGGAACCTTGGAATTCTACAGCAGATAACAAATTCAAGTAGTGCTCCACTTCTTGCACAAAGTATAGTTTGTAGTCTACTGTAGGGTACTATATTTTTGTGACCATAGTGCGAATTTAGGTTGGCTGCCAGAGTTTGGAAGTTGGCCTAACTTTGGCAAGCAAAGTTTCAATTATCATAGTTTGCCCAACTGTGACTTCTACAAGCGCTCATGGTTAGCCCAACTTTGCAAACCAAACATGACATACAAAGTTCTACCTACCACCATGTCCAAATGTTGGTACATCTTATTGAAACGTATTTTAAAAGTCATAGTTTTGGTTGGACAAATTACAGGCTATAGTTGTCCCGACAGTTGTCAAAATTCCGAGGAACTTAATTTAAGAGACGATTGAATTTATTTCAAATCAGGCAAATCGACTAACTTAAATTATAGATTTACCAGTCGCTAAAATATGTCAGGGTACAGTCACACGATCTCATGCAAAACTTATGCATGCAGGTTGCCATGGTAGCGTTCAAGAATGAGAGAGATAGGTAATTATTCTATCTTTCTCACTCTTGAACGCTACTATGGCAACCTGCATGCGACGTTCGCGCTAGGGGCTCTGTGAGTATAAGTCACAGCGCTAATCTAGAAAATACGCTAATTATATGGTAATAGACCAACAGTTTGTCAAATTTAATTTATTTACATTTTCACTCTCTTCCAATCCTGCTTTTTTACTGGGTTCTCCCAAGCATAGGTCGACTGAAAATTTGCACCTGGAGAGTTACATATTACTGAATAAGAACGAATTTTTTACAAGGTTCTGGCGAATTAATAACGTAATTTTAAATGATTGAATAAAAATTCTGCTAAAAATTTGGTAGGAATTCCACAAGTAATGTTTGCTGCAAAGTTTTGACAAAAGTCTTCGACTTTTTTTCGGAAAGAATTTTGTACAATGTTTATGCAAATCAATAACGAACTTTTTGAATAATTTTTTGTAAATTCTGCACGTAATTGTTTCTATAAATATTTTACAAACATTTTTAACCCTTTGCTGTTGATAAGTTTTCCCCACCTCAGAAACAAGCACTTTGACTGTTAAATCACGTGGACAATATCAGGACCGGATACACTGGTCGACATGAAAAATGATTCAAAGATCGGACAATGATATTCTTATAGGATTTTCATCGCTACACACAAATATAACATCCAAAAGTGCTCATCACGTCGACATTTTGAGAAAAATGGACTCAAAGTATCAAAAAACCCTGTTTTTGGACTTTTTGATCACGTGTAGAGAATGATGCCGACGTGCTAGAAGTCTCTAATTAGACTTAAATTAAAGCTAGAACTGTCAACTATAAGAATGAAAACAAAAAAGTTCTGAATCAGTCAAAAATTTTCATATAGCTCAACTTTTTCGTGTGTGCGCGCACTCTACTTATACTCATAAAGCAGTACACTATGGCACTCTTTCTTATTAATTTTATTTGCTCTATTTATTGTTATTTATCATTTTTGAGCTCGCTAAATGTTGCTGATTGAATGTAAGGTCGTTATTAAAAAATTCAAAATGGCGGACATATAAATTTTGAAAATTGATGGATTTGACTAAAACTTGGTGTTTGGGGGTTTTCGAGGTCGCTGATTACGAATCTTAACTCAAAATTCAAAATGGCGGTTTCAAAATTCGTAATAATTAGCGAGTCCAAAAATAATAAATAACAATAAATAGCGCAAATAAAATTAACAATGAAGTGTGCCTTAGTGTACCACTCTATGAGTACAAGTGGAGCGCGCGCACACATGAAAAAGTTGTGCTATATGAAAATTCTTGACTGATTCAGAACTTTTTCGATTTGAGTCTTATAGTTGACACTTCAAGCTTTAATTTGAGCCTAATTAGAGACTTCTAGCACGTAAGCATAATTATCTACACGTGATCAAATGAGGCCAAAAACAGGGTTTTTGGAATTTTGAGTCCATTTTTCTCAAAATATTGACGTGATGGGCTTTTGTGGAGGTCATATTCGTGTTCAGCGATGAAAATCCTATTAGAATATCATTGTCCGATCTTTGAATCAGAGAAAATGTAACTTTTTGTCGACCAGTGATATTAGTTTAATTTTGAGTTTATGTTTGCATTGGTTATTTATATATGATAAAAATCTTTAAAAATCAAATTTACCGTTTCTAAATAGTTATAAATTGTAAATGCATTTGTACATTATACAAAAAATTTTATTTTTAGTTATTATACACTGAAAAACTGTTGGCAGAACTGTTCCCCCAATGCGCTGAAGTGTTGCGTTAAAAAGAAACGCACAGCTCACTTTAGTTTTGGGAGAGTAACTCTCCTTTTTGGTAGAGCTGCCGAACTATTTGTCAAGCAGCCGCTCACTTAACGCCATTGGTAGTTCAGTTTAAGAAATCAACTCTCCCAATTTTGATTGAGCTGTGAGTTTAAATGTCAAGTAGCACTGCACAAGTCAATAACGGAACTGTTCTAACAACAGTTTTTCAGTGTATAGTATAAGTAATTATAATTTATTGTAAAACATAAATGGGTTTCAATTTTAGCAAGGTACGATCCTGCAAGTTCAGAAACTTACATTCTCACACACAACTAATTTATCAACACATGCATAACGCCTCTTCTCATTAATTGTACCCCCAGAAAGGACTCTAAACGAAATTTCGTAACGTTCCAATGGCAAAGGGTTAATCACTTTTCTGAACGAATTTTTGTACAATATTTGTGTGAATAATAAACGAATTTCTAGCGGGATTTTCAAACAAAATTGTGAAAAATATTCTTTTGTAATGTAATTCAAAGGAATATCGTAGGACATTCCAACGAATAACGATCAAATTACGAAAGAATTCCCAAAAAAGAAACATTTAAAATTTGTTTCCTTTATAGGGTTCCGTACACCATTGGTGTACTGACAGAATCCTATTAGTGAAACTCTTGCGCCCACAGACAATTTCGTGTCTCGCCTAGCGGCTAAACTTTTTTTACCTACAAAGCTCAAATTTGGTAGGGGAATGTAAGGTATCGTGGCGTGTAAGGTATGGTGGCGGACTTGTCAAATCTGGCATGTAACGTCACATCTGAAGCGCCTTATCACTATGGTCGATGTCTTTTATCGTGATGACATTTTATTTGCAGTAGTATTAATGATCAAACGCGTGCTTTGTACTTTAAGTGATTTTGAATAAAAAAAAGTAGTGAAAAAAAGTTTTATTGCATATATGTGTTAACAGTATCAGAGTGAAGATTTTTTTAAAATTGAGTCTGGTGAATGTATGGAACGTACTGTTTAGACCTTGGACAACAGTTTTTTGTATTTTACATTAAATGTAAAATACAAAAAACTGTTGTCCAGCGCGAATTAAGAAAAATTTTTTCTTAATTCGCGCTGTATGTAAGTAAGACCATTATATTTTCATTAATAGCTTGTAAGATATGATGGCGCAATTTTTGTAACGTACAGTGGCGGATCATTTTTTGCACGAGTTTCAATTGTCTTTGCATTTTTTGTGTACTAATACCTCATGTGCTCCAACGCAGCAATTCTCGAATATGTGACACTTGCGGGCTTCTCTTATTCTAGTTGCGTTAAAACAGCCATCAGCTACTTAACATGTCCAAATTGTAACCATAACTGAGGTGAAACTTTTTTTCTATAATGTAAAATCATGATTTTTTCTCTTTTTGTTATTTATCATCATTTCTAGCAGTTTTAAAAAATAATTTTAACATGTACATAATATTTTAGTAAAATACACCAAATGCGCCACCATGCCTTACAACTTTCAAAAATAAAAAAAAGTCAATTTTTTGCGCCAAGGGCTGTAAAATTTCACTGAATTTAAATTTTAACAGCCGCTTCTGACAGAAATATGCTTAATAGATGTCAGCAACTGTCTGCTTTTAAAATTTTGAAAAATATTGTTTTTTGAGAGAGAGGAAAAAAAGAAAATGTCCGCCGCCATACCTTACACTCCCCTACTGATATGTATTTTCATAGGTAGATTGCAGGAAAAATATAGCTTATATGATTGAAGGTGTTGGTCATAGTGTTGTCAAGAAATTTTGTACGATTTTTAGCCAGAAATTTTTTTCTTCATTTCTACATTATTTGACCTAATTAGATAAAAATTTGTATACTATTGTACGTTTACAGGCTGATCACAAAAAATTATTTAAATAATTTAAAAACGAATATTTTTTACGTGTTCCATACACCAATTTTAAAACTATGGTTTTAAAATTGGTGTATGGAACACGTCGCATTCGAGTGCGAGTGCAACTCGCATTTGTCTAATTTTTTCAGTTTGTAAATACAATGATATTGATCATTCAATTTAAATATTTTAAAAAATACATTTTATATATCATGAAATAATAAATAGTTAATCTGTTTATGTACTACATTTATTTTTAAAAATATTTAAATTCAACTTAAAATTTAATTTTAATTCCATTTAAATTAAGAATTATTGTATATATATATAACCTAGAAAAAGGAATTATATTTTAACTTTCCTGAAAAGGCACTTTCTTCCCTGTTTGTCAGAATTGGTACTTCCAATGCTTACATTTAAAGGCACAGTTGTCATTGTTGATTTAAATTGAAAGACTCCCCAAGCGACGAATGTATCATCAAATTGATGTCAAATTAATTACCTCAATTGGCGTAAAAAGCAAAACTTAACAGTAAAAAATACACGTGATTATTTTTAATAGGGAATATGTGTACATACCAATTTTGTTTATTTTTACAAAGTTTTGTCCTATTTAATTTTAAATAAATAGTGTTTGCCCTAATCGGTTCTAGAGAATACTTGAATACATTATTAATTTATACCCTTTTCTATTACATTTTATTATTAAATTCAAAATTTTTGACTTTTATCTGTATGTCAATTTGACGAAAATTGAAATTTAATAAAATATCCATAAAATATAATTATATTAATTATTAGAACTAATTAACACTTTAAATAAAATAAATAGTTCTTTGAAAAATTTTAATCATTGACAGGGACCGTCACAGAATCAAAACAAAATTAAAAAATACTTTTGTTTTGATTCGGATATGGGTATCAGAATCAAAATTCTACTCTATTTCGTTTTGGTTCCAATATCAAAATCAAAATTCAACTCTATTTCGTTTTGGTTCCAATATCAAGATCAAAATTCAACTCTATTTCGTTTTGGTTTCAATATCAAAATCAAAATTCCATTCTATTTCGTTTTGGTTCCAATATCAAAATCAAAATTCCATTCTATTTAGTTTTAATTCCAATATCAAAATCAAAATTCTCTTTTATTTTAATTTTGATAAAATACTACTGCTCATGTATAAGTCTCATTGAACATAAATTTTGTTGCAAATGTCAAATATATCAGAAGATAATATCGTTTTTACATATGAAATCTGAAATAGAATTCGAATCGACTTCTGTTTCTATAAGAAAACCGAATTGCAGTATTACAGTATCAGAATCAAAATAGGAAGTAAATTTCGTTTCATTAACGTATCAGAATCAATATAGGAAGTGAATTTTGTTTCGTTACAGTATCAGAATCAAAATAGAAAGTAAATTTTGTTTCGTTACAGTATCAGAATCAAATTAACCTTAATTTGACATCTATTAAAATCAGAACGTTTTCTATTAATTTATTCTGGGATTTCCCAACATTAATAATTAATTGATTTCAGCATTACTGCCCAAGATTGAGCGTTGCGACTGAGTTGCCCACTTTTATTATTGAGAAACCTACTTGGATCCACATTAGTGTCATGGTACCCAATCGATTTAAACAGTAAAATTAATAACAGTACCGTAAACTGGTGCTATTAGGAACAAAATTCTGTTTTCGGGTGAAGTTGATGCTATCGGCGCCGTTTTTCTATAAATTGTGTTACTTGCTTTTGAAAAATTGTTGCTGCGGTAACTGTCATTACTTTTCAATGCAATAATTGTGACTATTAATTATTTTGTGAACAATAGTAGCTTGTAAGTGACTTAATGTGTTTTAGTGAAGTTTCAAACGTGGAAAACATTTGATTGCTGAGATAAGTTGTTTAATTTTTAACTTTTCAAAGTGATTTTTTTTATTAATGGGATTTCTTATCGGAAACTTTATTGAGTTCACTCAGTAATTAATATGTTACCGGTAAGAAGCGAGGAATAGAAAAAGATTAAATTTCCAGAAATATTCTATTAAACGAGGGTTTTTTACTCTTTCTGAATAGGCGAATTTCCAAAAAACCTAATTCCTCTGTGAACAGCAAAATATCAGAAAAATTAATTCTTCTCTATTGCTCGTGTCAATGAGATGATAAAAAAGAATTAAGAGTTTCTATTTTTTTGAATGCGCAAAATTCTTTTGCTTGTCAACATTCCAAAAAAATGCAGAATCCTATCCTTTTGAATCGACAATATAAATCTTGTAAAAGCGAATTGAAAAAATAAGAAATAGCTATTCTTTTCAATCAACCTTAAGCGATTCTACGTAGTGAATTCAAACGAATACAAATTGTTTATTCTTCGCTTCGAATTTTAGAAACGCATTAAGAGGAATAGAACTTTTGACAAACAATTTGAAAAAGCCTAATCTTTCCAATTATTTGTAGGAGCTCCTCTAGTTATGGTCTTAAAATAAAACGCAGTGACAGCTATTTGTCGCGTCGTGTGAATTTCATTGTGATTTCAGTGCTAATTTATTAAAATGAAATATTTAAATTAGTGAAAATATGGTGTTTAGGATAAAGTAAAAAATTCTCTTATTGAAATAAATGAAAGAAATTTTCAAGTGTTCAATGTTTAACGTCAAGTTTTTAAAACCTAACCTTTTTTTCAAGTGAAATATTGAGTGATAGTAAATCAATTCAGTGTAATAGAAATTTCTACTGATTTGTTGTACTCTCTCACTCTTTTCAATGCGCGTTTCATGTTTTGGCGAAGTCGATTAAGAATAATAGATTTTACTACTTTTCCTTGCTCCACCGAAGAATTGGATTATTTTGGAAATTTGCCCATTCAAAAGAAATGAGCTTCTGAATTATTTTCAATTCCTCGCTTCTTACCGGGTTTATTTTGTATTTACAGTAAGATTTTAGAAACAAAAACAAAAATTCACAAACGGCGGGTATATAAGGAACACAATTATTTCTTCCGAATTGTTACAGTGTGTTGTCAAAACGTAGGTTTTTCGTAATTTCTTTTGTTTTTTATCACCTAATTTGGATTTTAGTGTTCAAAGATAGTTAGAAACTGTAAAAGAGTGTTGGGACCGACAAGTCGCAAAAAACGATCAGTGATTCCATCATCGACCTTAACTGATGATACCAGCAACGTTTAAAACACACATTCGCTCATTTAGTTTTGTTTTTACATTTGTTTTATATTCTGTGTTTACTTTCGAGCAATAAAAATAACTTCTTTAACTTTCAATACGTTTTTCAATGGTTTTTATCGCCTTGTTCCTAATAGCCCCATTTTGTAATTTCTAAAAAATTCGCCTTTTTCGTCTTTTTTGCTTAAAATTCCAGCTTTATTTAAGACAATTACTTAACCCTTCAATGTGCTCGACAAGATTAAGAAAGAAAACAAAAAATTAAGTTAATATTTCAATACACAAAAAGTTGAAAGAAACCACTTTGAATTAAAAAATCCATAAATTTTTAAAAAATAAGAATATTCTTGTTTTATAAACGGGAGTGACCAGCAAATTTCTTTACCTTTATGGATAATTTTTGTAGAACAATAAATTAATACAAAAATTGTTTTAAACAATATGAACACAAGTCGGTTTTTTAACCCGGCGAGTAAGTGACGCAAAAATTTTACACCGCCTATGTGTTGGGCATGACTGCCCTGACTGTAAAATTGCCTATAAATGTTATATGAGGCTATATTAAGTTAATTACTGGTATTATATTATAAAAAGGCATATAATAAAATATATTTCCTTAATTATTTACTAATTATTTATTTATTTATGATGATACAATCAATTCTTTGTCTTAAGATTTATTATATGATTAAATACAACAATGAAATATTTAAACTTTTATAAAATCAAATGTGCACTCTTATAAAGTCAGGACTTAAAATATTATAGAATGAGAAGTATAATAATGCCTTTTAGAATATATTACGATTCAGTTATCATTAATTTGGTACAACTTTGGAAAAAAATGTCGTCTATAATATGCCAAAATGGAACGACGGAATAACTCAGTTGGTTGGAGCTCCGGCTTTGCGGGTGGTGCGAGCGAGGTACGCGCCCTCCGTCAGCCGGGGTTTTTCTACAGTTTTCCTCTTCTCTGGCGAGAAAACCCAATTATGGGTGGTCCAGGCAAATGCGAGTACTCCTATCTTCGAAAGTCGCACTGTAGACGCATTAGGTTAAATAAATTTGGTAATATTTGTAGAATGGTTATGCTTAATCCATAAAAAGTATCAGCAGGGACTCTTGTCGAGAGCGTAAGGCCAATAGGGAAGGAGTATAAATGGAAAAAAATGCCAAAATGACGTTTGCGTCTAAGTAATTTAAAACATAATATGCACACACTATCACCACACCACCATCTCGAAGTGCCAAAACGTTACAGTGGAAATTTTAGGATTTAATAATATTTAAGTAAGTGTGGGGCATGACATGCCCAACCACATACTCGCCGGGTTAAGATTTGTAAAAACGTAGCAAAATATAAAGGAAAAATTAATATATTTTAGCAAACATGACTAATCCCGTGTAAAAACTTTGACATGACCCTAATCGAGGACAGATCTGGCGTCCCTATTATTAGCATGAAACAGCAATCCATATCGGGGCCAAGTCTGTCCCCGATCTGGGAAGGTGTTTCATGACATTATCGCCAAAATATGTCAATTTCTACACGGGATGGAATGTTTTAAGGGTCGCTGATTACAAATCCGCATTTAACGAACGATTTTTTTAAAAATAGTTCGGATTCGCATGAAACTCGTTACTCATAGGTATTTGGGGTCACCAATTACTCATCCAATGTCAGTTTTTAAAAATTCTAAATGGCGGATACAATATGATAGACGAAATTTTGAAAAGTTGATCTATGCTTTTGAGAATGACTACTTGGAGGTGTTTTGGATTGCTGATGATGAATCTGACGTAAGTTTTTTAATTTTTAGGGTTCCATACCCCGGTAGGAACCCTATTAAAATGGTTACGGAAAATGACCATGTACCCCCCTAGCGCTCACAGGTTTTCATCTAGAGAGCTAAAAATTGGTACACGTATGTATTTTCACGCGTATATTGCACGAAAAATATAGCGAAAAAAAAATTTCGCAAAAGAAGGCATGTACCCCCCCTATCGCTCACAGTTTTTTACCTAGAAAGATGAAAATTGGTATGCATATGTCTTTTCAAAAATGGATTTCAGGAAAAATATAGCGAACATATTTGGTATTGATCTTCATAGTGTTTTCAGCGAAAAGCTCAAAAATGTTTAAAATTTCGAAAAAAAATCATGTACCCCCCCTGGTACCCACATTTTTTTTCCTAGAGAGCTGAAAATTAGCATACTCATTCATTTTTACGCGTAGATTACAGGAAAAATATTGCGGAAGTGATTAGAATTGATCTTCATGGTGTTTTCATCTAAAAACTAAAATCTCTTTTTGCGAAGTCGAAAATTCTTTAACCCTTGCTGGTTCTCACAATTCGTAACCTAGTGATCTGGCGTTATACATTTTTATTTATTTTTTCGTGCTAATTTCAACAAACATACAAAAAAAATTATTGGAGTTCATCTTCATATTTTTTTTACGAAAAACTAACATTTTTTTCGTTTTAGAAAAAATAGTGTGTACCCCCCTGCTCAGGTCTCGCAGCTCACCTCAAAAAAGCGAGCATCTACTCCCGAAAGGTGAGCTGCTGCTCCTGAGGAGTTGCTGCTTGCCTTTCGGGACTAGATTCTCGCCTTTTTGAGGTTAACTGCGAGCTTGAGGGAGCGAGCTCTAGCGACACTCATGTAAAGCCTGCAGCCTTCCCAAAATTCTTTCAGTGTACCCAAAAAATTTTTACAAAACTGACATCGGATTTATAATCAGCGACTCCAAAAACCCTTAATTACAGTACACTGAGAAAATTTTAGTAAGCCAGCAGGCATTACATGAGTTCCGCTTAAGCTCTGTGGTTCAGGGCTCACAGTTTGTATCAAAATGGAAATAATCTACTCCCCCAGGGTCAGCAGTAGCTCCTGAGGAGTACATTCTCACAGAGCTCTAGCGGACCTCATGTAAAGCCTGCAAGTTTACCAAAAATTTCTCAGTGTAGTTGATGAAATTTTTGTTTTTGTTACTTTACAAAGCCAAAAGAGCGGAAGTGCTGCAGAGGTCAGGAAAATTTTCGTCTGTGTCATTATCACCTTTGCACCCATGTACACGGAGAGAAAAAACAAGGCTTTTCCCCGTGACTTCAATTCATGCCTTTTTCAGGTAGCAGTTTCACCGGATTTCTCGGTGAATTTCTTGTGTTTAGCGGTTAGGCCATGCCTTAGCTCATTGCAAGAATCTCACCGGGAAATCCCGTGAGCCTTCTGCATTTTTACTGTGATAATTTTCGCGCGTTAAATGCATATTTTTTCATGGGCCTTGTTTTTTCTCTGCGTGTAGCGAACAAAATTTTTTGTTCACTAGAATTCACTGCTCTTGTCCTCAATCCTCAATTATAATGGTGAAAGAAGTTGTTCTTTAAATAAGGGGGAGTGACACCTTTGGTCCGAAAAAATTGATTTTATTTTGATTTGCTTAAATGATACTTTATCAGGGTGTCCAACAAGGATTGAGAAAAAAATTCCCTGACTTTTTCTAGTTTTATTTTTGCTTTCTTGGGTCAAAAATATGGTAACTGACATATTTAACAATAAATTAGTATCTAATGATAGAATTAATGGTAATACAAATTTTTGAAGTTCTGTTAGATTAAAAAAAATTTTAATTAACAAAAAATTTTGATTTTTTTATAAATTTATAAAAAATTCCTTGACTTTGAATGAAATTCTTTGACATTGCCTGACTTTTCCATAACTTCCCTGACCGTTAGACACCCTGTTTATGATGTATATAATAGAAATTATATCATACGGGAAGTTTAAATTGCACGAATGGATGGAAATGAAGAAAAAATAAATGTAGATAGTCACTTATATGGTGCAGGCATCTGAGATTAACAGTGTTTTCATTTTTCATGTTTTAAAGTTGTATTAACGTAATGTGTTAATGTTTAAATGAGTTTTTCTCGAAATAACGTTTTAAAATCGGCAAACAGTCTATCTCAAAAAGTATTGGTCAGATTGACTTTGGCCAAGGCGTTTTTAGTTCGTCATTTACTACTCTAAAGCATTAGCTTTAGAGTACGTAGCGGATTTTTTTGGTTTGTTGGTTTTTTTTGGAAATAGACTTTTTGAAAAATTTTTTCCCTAAAAATAGACTTTTTGTTTCAAACAACTGCCAAATACACAAAAATTAATATTTTTAAAATATTCTACAAACTCTATAGCCAAATCTATCACAGATTAAGAAAAACTTTGAATTTTTTATTAAGATTTAACAGTCTAACCGGAATCTTTTCCACCGATTTGCTCTGCAAAGAAATGAAACAAACTGGTTTGTTTGCCGGTTTCCTCAGTCTTAAAAAAATTCATGAAAAATAGTTTAAAAAGAGACCTCTAAGGTGTCACTTCCCCTTAAGTAAAAACTGATTTTCATGTAATTTTGATACGATTTGCCAATTATAAGCGAGAGTGGGAGCAAAATACTTTTCCGCTCGCTTGTGTGACGTCAGCAGGCGCAAAAGTATTTTTTCTAACACACGCACCGAAAGTACACCATTTCCTACCTGTCAAGCGGGAGAAAAGTGTATCTTTTCCTGCGAGCGGGAGGAAAAGTACTTTTCCTCCCGCTGACGTCATTAGCCGGGAGGAAAAGTAATTTATCTTCTCGGTAATGTTATTATTAGGTGCGAAGTATGAATCAAAGTATGAACATTAGTGAATCAGTTACGTGAGTTACGTAACTTAAATGACTGGCGTAACTTACGTGTCTGATGTTAGTTACGTAACTTACGTATGTGATGTTAGTTACGTAACATACGTATGCGATGTTGGTAACGTAATTTACGTATCTGATGTTAGGTAAGTTACTTACGTAATTTACGTGACTTACGTAAGTTACGTAACTAACTTTTTGTTTACATTCAACAGTTACGTAACTTACGTAATTTACGTAACTAACTTTTTTTATTTACATTCAACAGTTACGTAACTTACGTAATAAAAAAGTTAGTTAACTTTTTTATTTGTATTCAACCGTTTCGTAAATGTATTTAATGTTTCATTAAATATTTGTACTTTCGGTATACGTGTGTTAGAAAAAATAGTATGTGCAACTCGGGAGAAAAAATGATTTCCAACTCGTGTGTTTACAGTTCTCGGCTTCGCTCACAAGCACTCGCCTTCGGCTCGTGCGCTCGCTGCGCCTCGAACTGCAAACTTCACACTCGTGGAAATCACTCGTTTTTCTCCCTAGATGCACAATATACTATTCCATACCCCCGGGCGGAAATGTATCACTTTTTGCACGCCTAAAGTACCTGAAGTGACATACTTTCTGTGCAGGTAGGACAAAAATAAATTTTAATTATAAAAATGTACGTACCATTAATACTGTCATCTTGAAAGGAATCAACGGATCGGTTCAGCGGGGTGGAGTGATGTTTATTGCTTTGCAATTTAAAATTTGTCATGGAATTCAGAGACCCATCAATCCAACTGTCTCCTATTTCACTGGCATCACTATGCCTATTATTGATTTTTATGCCAGTTTTTAAAACTGACAATCGCTCGAGGACCACGTATGCATCCTTTAAGGGAATTGATGCTTCCTTTTTAACTAAAAAGCACAATAAGATATGTAATTTTCCAAACTAGGATATTTGTGTGTACTATTACTAGTGTTTCATTTACTACGAATTTTATCTAAAATATTAAGATAAAACCTTATTTAACACATAATGCCTTATAAAATATCAAAATTGATATGACCACCCATTTCTAGGTGAATGAAAAACATTTTAAAACATAAAATTTATGGAAACTAAAATATTTTTATTTTTTGAAAGATTATAAAATTTTGAAAAGAACAAGATCTTTTAGAAGTAATTTGTCCAGTATTTTATTTAGATATTTTTAAAAATCATCATTTCCAATGTCATACAAAAATTTGAAAAACTTTTAAAATCACGAACGTTTTTTTGTGGTCTTAGGCTTATTTCAAATGTAAGTTTTTACAGAATGAGAATTACTTATATGCTTTACAGTGTAATGTTTTTCTTAGAAAATTCAGGTGGTCAAACTTGGACCAAAAAATTGAAACAATCTTATTAACAGAAAAATAATTTTTAAAATTCAAACATATTTTTTTATTAAATTATCTTGAAAAATCTACACAATATCATGTTTTATATATTTCCTAGAAAAGTTTATTATTAAAAAAATATATTTTTTGAGTTTTCGTACTTCTATTTACAACCTATTTTTCACAAATCAAGTTATTTATTTATTTGTTATGAAATTATTATTTATTGTTTAAATCTATATTTCATTTCACATTATTAACCAACATTGTACACATAACACTTAAAACCAAATTTCAAAAATCTCGCACGCAGGAGGGCTCGAACCCTGAACCTTCGGATGCAAGTCAAATATACATGTCACTCATCCACGCTAGCTTGGAAGATATTTTTCTTAAACTACTTTTTAAATTTCGGGACTGTATTGATCTCTTTTTATCTCTTACTCTATCACTCTTTATTTCTCAGTTGATCTCTTTTTTAAAAGAACAGAATAAATGTCATAAAAAATTATTGAGATAAAAAAAGAAATGGTCTTTTTCAATCGAATTGGAAAGAAATAGGCTGATATAGAATCGAGGGATAAAAGATAAAGATAAAAGAAAGTAAATAGTAAAAGAATTAATAGAGACAAAATAAGGGTTATTAGAAGAGGTTGAGAAAAAAGATGAGATAAAAAGAGGTTGAAGAGATTAAAAAAGGAAAAGTCTAGGATAAAAGAAGGTCATAAGCAGAGATCAGTGTTTTCTTAGATTAAAGTAGCGACAGAAAAAGAAGAAAGTAGATAGGAAAAGTATTGAAGAACATAAGAGAAATGTTATTCAAAAAGATTGAGAAGAAGAGAAGATAGAAAGCCATAGTAATAATATAAATGGGGATAGATTAAGAGAGATAAAATTTACCCTGGTAAAAATTTCGGACTAATTCCGGATGAAATACGGACAGATTAGTACGGATTAGACCGAAAATTGTACGAAAAAGGTCCGAAAATGATCCGCGCTAGTCTGATATCAATCCGAACGAAAACCTAAATCTAAAAATATTCCGAAGTAATCCCAAATGTATACGAATTCAGTCCGTAATTAGTCCACAACAATCTAAATTTATGACAGATGATGCATTCTTCTGAAATAAGTACGGAATTATCGGATATCAATATGTAAAGAATACGGAATCAGTCCGCAACAATCCGAGTTAAATCTAGTTAAAAAATACTTAATCCGCAAAATGTCCGGAGCAATCCAAACTCTGTAAGCAAGAAATCCGGTATTAGTCTTATTATTATAAGAATTTGTAAATATTTATATGCAATCCACAGAAAGTTCAAAACAATCCATATTCAATCCAGTTCAAAAACTTAATCAGGAATGATTTTAGTATAATATTGAATTTGTATATTAAAAACAATTTGTATTAAATACAGATAAATTCAAACTATAATTATAATTTCGTATGACAAATACCTGACCAAAACCAGATTAATCCCGGATTTAATAATTTCACATTTGCAAGTTGCGTATTATCAGACTAACTTTGGACTAATTCCGGATTCACTGGTTATACACAAACCGCATTGAGTTTTACTTTATCCGGAGAAATTATGAGCGACAAAAACCTGTCCATAAGCAGACTGTTTCGGATTAGCTGCGGATTCACTGGTTAAATCAACCGGATTACTTCTGCATTTACTAGTCGCATATTATCTGACTAACTGCAGACTAAGCCGGACTGATTACGGATTCAATAGTTATAAAAAACAGAATTGATTTTAAACTTAATTCATGGTAAAAAACTCCACAATAAACCGTACTGTTGCAGACGAATTCCGGATTAGTCCGAAATTGGTCCTACTTTTTATTTAGGGTATTTACTTATGGTAAATAAAATATTTAATTCTGCAGTCAATTTGTTTTTACAAATTTACTAGTATTATTCGTTATATTGTTTCAGTATTAAAATTAACACTAATGTGTTAGTTTCTTGTCATCTCTTTTCGTAGCACTTCATAAATTTTATTATGAATTTGAACTCCCATGCAAGCGTGGTATAATGATTAGTGTATTCAATTTCGGTGCGATATAATGTTAGATAGGTGTAGGTTCGAATCCCCAAGCGTTAGAAATTTTATGTTAATGTAAATAAAATTGCGATATGTATATCGAAAAATATGTTGAATGTAGCATAAAGTAATAATAATTACTATGTGTAACTTGTATAATTATTTTTTATTAACATTCACTAAATTGTCTAGACTAATTTTTGACTGTTTCGAACTAATTCCGGATTCACTAGTTGTATACAAACCGTATAACCTGACAATAAACCGCACTATTTCGAATAAATTCTGGATTCACTAGTTAAAATTAACTGATTAATTTCGGACTTCATCGGACCAACTCCGGTTTTACTAGTTATTCACAAACCGTATAGAGTTCGGATTGTTTCGGACAAATTTCGGATAAGTCCGAAATCTGTCCGGTTTTTTAACCAGGGTATCTCTTTCCATCTCAGAGATAAATAAATATTCAAGGAGATAGGATATCTATCCCTTTACCTTGAGTAGAGAGATATAAAACTGGATAAGTATGAAGTAACATTGAAAAGGGTATAAAAAGTTGACTTAGGGGATTGAAAAAGGATTCAATGGGATACAATAAAGGTTATTGAAAAAGATTAAGGAAAAAGAAAAAATTAGATTTATTTCGGATTTTTTTATCTATTATTATTTATTATTATTATTTATTATCTAATTTTTTCTTTTTCCTTAATCTTTTTCAATAACTTTCAATAACAAACACTTGCTCATAAAAAATTGACTTCCTTAGTATCAAATTTTCTACAAATATTTTAAATTGAATACCATTCTACACCCTAAAATTATGTGCTTTTCATTTCCTTTCTATACCTTGGTCAACATTTATGTGACGATATTTAAGGGAATTAAAATTTTTTTAATTGCATACTTTTATTGTGAATTCGAAACGCAGGACATACCTCTAGATCTTGTCTCAGGTCTCAACCATGGACACGTTTCCAACACAGCCTTCCTCCTGTCACCGTAGTTCCAAACAAGTTCTGTATTTGGTTGAATATCATTTTTGGCTTTGAAAAAGACACGAGGAATGCCATTTATAATAAGTTTAAAAGGAACAAGATTTGGATTTGTCGAGTGGTTCATCAATCTGGCTTTGTAAATGGTTTCTTTAGTTGCGTCGATGTAGGCTTTTTTTCCTTGAAATGTGATGTCGAGGATATAACATCCCAAATTGTTTTGTGAATAAGAAGTTTCACGCTTCACAATTTCTAATTTCTCAGTTATGAGTTCGCCAATATATTCGATAACAATGGTGCCCTTTTTAACAAATTTTGTCGTGAACACAGCTCGGTTTTTGTTTTTTACATTTCGAACTTCAAAAGAAGTCTCGTCTATCGCTTCAACCTCCGAGATAGACATTTTTAATGTCGATTAAGGTACACTGAAAAATGATACTATGAGATAAATAATTATTAAGGGAGATTGGAGAATTGTGGGCCACACTTTTTTAAGCTTAATATCTTACACACAAAATTTTTTTTTCAAATTTTCCGTGTCAGTAGGAGATATAAACTAACATATATCATAGTCAGTTTCCCATTATTATCACTTACCTTAAAAAAATTTATGTTTTACCAAAAAGTGCAATTTTATGATTTTTAAAAATGTTGGGAAATTGTGGACCACTGCCTAAATTGAGTTTAAAATAAAAATAACGATGAAATATATTTATTAAATAGTTGGAAATATTAAAAATGTTATAAATGTTATAAATGTTATAAATGTTATAAATGTTTAATTATTAGTTTAAAATTAGAAAAGAAAAACTAAGAAAATGAAATTAATCGGAATCACAATTTAGACAAATAAAATATTTTGCGCCCGCTAATGAGTTACTTTGCGCCCACTCTAAGTGCCCGAAATGACATACTTTCCGTGCAGGTAGGACAAAAAATTATTTTTTTTATAAAAATGGTTTGAAATTACATCAAAAAACATTTTTATGAATAACTATATGTTATAGTCCCAAATTTAATTTTTGAATTTAGTGTGAATCACCCATTTTTATATTGTTCGATGCGACATCTACAGAGTCGCGAAAAACCTCGCGAATGATTCCATTCGCTGACGAACCGCTTCACGGTGTGCTTCGGTGTCGTGTACTCATTACGTTTATAATAAAAAACCTTATTGTTGTACTCCCGAAGATTTCACATTTATTTTACTGCCCGGTCCTATCGCTCCTAACTGGTTATGGGCCTAGAATCGCGGTTGTAAAAATAAAGTGTATTGTCTATACAAGTTATTCGAAAAGAGTGTTTCGGGAATCACGAGAATTGAGCTTCTCGGTAAAAATAATTTCAACACCTGGAAACTACAGATGCAAGTCGTTTTAATAAAAAATATGTGGGAGTACGTAAGCCGAGCTAAAACAAGGCCTGAGGCAGAAGCGGAAAACATTAACGCGGGCGTTCTGCAAGCTTCGGACAAAACCGATCAGAAGGCTCGATCAGACATAAAGACCAATTGGCTATAATGCTGCTCTTGTCTTCCTGCAAGCTTCGAAAATTTCAGGTGTACAATTGAATCTCAGGACGATATACCAACATCTGAAGCTCTCTGTGATATCATCTTATCGAGAAGGAAACAAAGTGTGTCTTCTCAAAAAATCTATGTACAGTATAAAGCAAGTTGGCAAGAGTTAATACTTCAAGTTGGACAAAATTCTACGAAAATATATAGCAACTCCCACCATATCCGATCAATGTGTGCTCAAAATCGGTTTGGGAGAGGATGTGATCTTGATACCCTTCTGCACTTGATGGTAATAAAGAATTTTTTTTAATATTAAAAATATACTGCTTTTATAAGTTAAAGATCACTAGTTACATTACAAATAAAAATAGCAAATGGTGTCATTCTTCTGATTCTGTGAGTAATGTATATAAAATTATTTTTTTATAAAAATGGTTTGAAATTACAACAAGAAACATTTTTTATGAATAACTATATTTTATAGTCCCAATTTTAACTATTTGAATTTAGTGCGAATCACCCGGTAAAAAAAGTATTCAGAATAGAGAAAAAGTATTAGTGGAGACGTTCGGTGAATGCGTTTTCGCGACAAAACCATATTGGTGGGTTGCGGTGAATACATTTTTTTTAAACTCTCGATTTAAGGGGTTATTCTGGTCTGGAGGGCTAAAAAAGGCCTATTTTCGTGATTTTTTTTCAAAGATCCTGCGATATTTTTACAATTTTCGTTTATTGAATATTAATATATAATATGTCAACTACAATCTGTCAAATTTTGAAAAAAAAAATTTTTTAAATGAGCCGTTGGGAATGCCGGAATGTTGACCACATCAAAAATAGTGCCCTGGCGGTAGTTCTCTTTTTTCCGTCAATTTTCATCTAAAATCAAAAATCCAAAGTTTTTCTTTTAGTGTATGTGTCTGACTTGTCGTTGAACGAAGGATTTTTATTATTTTCAATTACAACTTATTTTATAGGCCGAAATAGGGTCAAAATTTATGCAAAAATGACACTTTTTATAAAAAAAAGTTTCAAAAAATTCAATTTTTAATAAAAAAAATCCTTCGTTCAAAGACAAGTTAGACACATACACTAAAAGAAAAACTTTGGATTTTTGATTTTAGATGAAAATTGACGGAAAAAAGAGAACTACCGCCAGGGCACTATTTTTTTGCACTCATTTTTAAATTTTTTTTTCAAAATTTGACAGATTGTAGTTGACATATTATATATTAATATTCAATAAACGAAAATTGTAAAAGTATCGCAGGATCTTTGAAAAAAAATATCACGAAAATAGGCCTTTTTTTAGCCCTCCAGACCAGGATAACCCCTTAAAGATTCCTAAGCAAGGTTGAGAATATTTATAAAGAGCGTAAGTGACCTGAAGTATAAAAATGACGATTGCAAGAAGGAAATAAGAAATTTTGAGAAAAAACGAAAAATTAAATGTGACAAACCTACAATGTATGGTGACAGAAACTTGAGAAATCCAAGTAAATGTATGTGAAACAGTAAGTTCCGCCGGTAATGTCAAAGTTCCTTTTAATCATCATACGTTGTAGGCACAGAAAAGCATATGGTAATTGATCAACATTTGACATCTGTTTGTCACATTTAATTTTTCGTATTTTCTCAAAATTTCTTATTTCCTTCTCGAAATAGTCATTTTTATACTTCAGGTCACTTACGCTCTTTATAAATATTCTCTACTTTGCATAGGAATCTTTAAATCGAAAGTTTAAAAAAAAAGTATTCACGGTAAGCAAAATGTACTCACCGTAACTTACCAATACGGTTTTGTCGCGAAAACGCATTCACCGAACGTCTCCACCAATACTTTTTCTCTATTCTGAATACTTTTTTTTACTGGGCACCCATTTTTATATTGTTTGATGCGACATCTACAGAGTCACGAAAAATCTCGCGACTGATTTCATTCGCTGGCGAACCGCTTCACGGTGTGCTTTGGTGTCGTGTACTCATTACGTTTATAATAAAAAACCTCTTTGTTGTACTCCCGAGTATTTCACATTTATTTTTACTGCTCGGTCCAATCGATCCTAACACTATATTGCTTGGGAATATTATTGTATCATTATATTTTATGTATTGTGCAATTTTACGCCAAGTGATCATACTCTCTAAATCTGAATCAGTGAAATTTGGCTGAGAATCAGTGACAAATGTTTTTTTTTTAATTTTTATTTATCTTATTAAAAATTTTGATCAGTTTTTCAAAAAAGTACATAACTTTTTTTCTTGTTAACCGATTAGAATAATTTCTTTTAAAAAATACTAATAAGAAGTACTTTCAAGAAAAATTTGTTTTGTCGAAAATTTTTATTTAAATTTTTTGAATTCAAAGTTTTTTAAAAAAAGCTTTTTCTTTTTGTAAATCTTCGTAATTAATTTCTCTATCGATTTCACAAAACGTATTTTTAAGTTTTTGTTTTTAAACATTTTTTAAATAACAATAAATATTAAAACAAGTTGTAAATCCAGATGTTCATTACATGAACATTTTGCTTCCTCTTTACGATTAGTAAAAATATATGCTTTTTCGTGGAGGAAGCACTAACGATAAGTAAAATTAAATTTTCAGTAAAAAAGTGAATTTTTCAATTTTAATTGTAATTAATTCTATATTTTTCAATTCAATATATACTTTATATGTATATATATGTTACGGTCAATGTCGATTATTGGGCATTGTCGACAATGCCCAGTCACTGTGAGCAATGTCGACATTGACCGGGCTATGACGACAATGCCCAGTGATTTTAAGCATTGTCGACATTGCCCGTCAATTTCAGTCAATGTTTGAAAATTTGCAAGAAATTCAGCTTTTCCGGGCAATGTCGGCATTGCCCGATCTTTCTTGGGCAATGTTAAAAATTTTATTATCAAATTTTTTTAAATTCTGGATGAAATATTAATAATTCCACTTGATAACTTAAGTATTTTCTCAAAATGATTAAATAAAATTATCACAAATTTTGTATATTTTTTCTAAAATTTCATGTGTATTTCTACACATAAATTTGAGCAAAAATACACATATTTGTGTAATTTTACCTAAAAATTGTTGGGTATTTTTTCCAAAACCTTCGTAAAAGAGACCAAAAAGTTTGTATTTTTACCCAAGAGCTTTTAGGTATTTCTCCCAAAAGGTTTGGGTAAAATTACTAAAAATCTTGTGTATTTTTACCTAAAAATTTATAGGAATTTTTTAAAAAAGTTTTGGGTAAAGCTACCAAAAACTTTGTATTTTTACCCACTATTTCTTGGGGTAAATTACTTTCAAAACATTTTTGGTAAAATAACCCCTAAAATTTTTTACAGTTTACGAACAATGCAACTGCAAAACCGGATGTGCACAGAATAAGTGCAAGTGCTTCAAGAATAACAAAAAATGTAATTCAAAATGTCACAGCAGTTTATCCTGCAAGAACAAATAAAAATATTGTTATTAAAACCAGAACAAAAAAATTGGCATTATTGAACAACATTACCCAAACATGAGTGGGCAATGTCGATATTGTCCGGGCATTTTCGACAATGCCCGGACACTAACACATTACTTTGACACTTATTAAAAACACTCGATCAATGTCGACAATGCCAACTCATTTTGGGCAATGTCGAAATTGACCGGGCAATGTCGACAATGCCCAGTGACTTTGGGCATTGTCGACATTGCCCAATAATCGACATTGACCGTAACATATATACATATATATATATATATATATATATATATATCAATCGATTCGTTTTGATGCAAGGAATAAGATTTTAATTAAAAAAAGAAAAAGATTTTAGAAATAAATGAGTAAGATTTTCTTGTACAGCAACATAATTTTGCTAAAAGAACTCATTTTTGATAAAAATGCAAATTTCAAAGCTTTAATTCTGATTAGCTCTATAAATTCTCATCAGTGTCGGATCCGGAGAGGGCACGGGTGCCTGTCCCCACAAGAGTCGTGTATTCTCATGAGATAGACAGAGATAACGCTACATTCCATTCATTTTTTAATGGATGCCCCCCCCCAAAAAAAAACTTTTTTTTAAATGCTTGGCCCTCCCCAAAAGCCTCCCGATTAAAAAAATAATACGGCCTATGTATTTACTACGTAGTGTTTGTGTAGGATTAAAATAGGCCTCCTATGTAAGCCAAGTTATGTACATTTTATGTAGAGTGTACGTCGAGTTTCCTATGAAGGCCTGTAAGATGTAGTATCTACAACGGATGTTTATAGTCCTTTCTATAGTCAATTGATATAGACCTCTTGATGTAGTGCCGACATAGATTTTGTGTAGACATATCTATGTAGGCCTACAAATGCAAATCTATGTAGGATCTACATCGACTTTCCTATATCTAACAGATGTAGATCGCCCAACGTAGTATTGAGGTGATATTTGGGTAGGTCTTTCTATGTAGGCCTGTAATTGTTGTATCTATGTAGGATCTGTATCGGCATTCTTATGTCTGACAGATATAGGTCACCCAACGTAGTATTGAGGTAAGTTTTGGGTAGGTCTTTCTATGTAGGCCCATATACATAAAATTTATGTAGAATCTACATTAGTTATGTACATTTAGGAAATATATAGGCAACCCAACGTAATGTCGAGGTAAATTTTGAATAGGCTTTTCTACGTAGGCAGTTAATTTTTGAATCTAGGTAGGATCTTCATCTGCATTCATATGTAGGAAATATACAGGACAGCCGACGTAATATCAAGATAAGTTATGAGCAGGCCTTTCTATGTAGGTCTATAGATGTAATATTTATATAGGATATACAAAGACTTTTTAATGAAAAGA
The DNA here is from genome assembly GCA_032873175.1 of Leptopilina drosophilae. Taxonomy (NCBI): domain Eukaryota; kingdom Metazoa; phylum Arthropoda; class Insecta; order Hymenoptera; family Figitidae; genus Leptopilina; species Leptopilina drosophilae. Next base: position 43,340,615 of record CM065483.1, read on the forward strand.
ATGATTGAAAATAAAATAAAAGAAGCTATTTGTCTGTTAATGAAATATATTTTTATATTAAATTTTATTGCAAAATTTTGACTGTCAAAAAGTTAAAAATCATATTATATATAAGTTTTTATAAAATAATTATTTATCAAAAATCATTCATACTTAGAAATGTAATATAAGATCGTATAAGTTTTTCTTTTAGACTGTTTATATATCGAGACGACATGAGGGGACGGCGAACGGCTATCAAATTTTGTAAACCATTTTTGAACAAAGACTTGCTGAAGTATTAGGCTTATGTGAGTCAGTTTTCTCTGGTTCTGTGATTTCCATTTTAGTCTTAATCGATCAAGCAAAGAGTAAAAATTATATGCATCTTCCAAGTGCGTATTTAATTAATATTTTGTTGTGAAGTGAATTTTTTCGTGAATTGTTACATTAAAATGGATATTCTTAAGTGAACAATTTGTTGCAAAGTGAATTGTTTAAGTGTTCTTGTGTTATAAAAAGTTTTAAAAGACTTATATATTTTAATTATATTTTGTGAAAATTATTAATTTCATTCATTCAATAAAGTAAAACAATGTATGTGTATGAAATAATTATAATTAAATTAAATATAATAACTACTTATATAATTTATAATTAAAATTGTTAAGGAATAGTAGACTGAATAACTAAAACTAAATAAATCTATATATATATATACTTATATTATTGAATATCATGTCTTAATTTTATTCCTTAAGCCAGTTGTAGTTTCTGTTTGTTTATTAGAACTACATTAATTAAATTACCGCATGTAATGTTAATACCAAACTAGATTAAATATAAATCCCTACTTAACTTTTATGGTAATTTAAATTATATAATTTTTACCAAGTGATAAACATTGCAGTTTTAAATTTTTTGTCAACAATTACTATCTGATAAAATTATAGAAGTTTCAAATTCATTCATATATATCTTGTGTGTGATTATAAATCTATGTAGAAAGTACTTATAAGCACTACATAGATCTTATAACAATTGGCCTACATAGAATATATTCAAAATTTCTATTTACATTCTACATAGTCAGACCTATGTAAACCTTACAGAAAAATACTACGTAGATTCTATATAGCGTGACCTACGTAGAACATATATACTTCTGCTATGTGGGCTCTACATCTTCTGGCATACATAGAGTAGATGTAGCCAAGCGTCTGTAGATCCTACATCATGTGGCCTATGCACGACCTACAGTAGAACTGATACGTAGGTTCTACCATGTTGGGCCTACGTAGAATTAGTCACGTCCAGCGTTACATTCTTACGTACATATTATGTAGAATTTGACTCGCAGGCCTATGTCGCCAGATAGGCCAACCAATATACACCCTACATACTGGCGATTTTAATTTTTATTCGGGCTTGTCTGGATCCGCCACTGATTATCATACAATTTATAATTTATATATAGACCAATCGATTCATCTTGATGCAAAGACTAAGATTTTATTATAATGAGGCATTCTCTGAAAGAAAATCACCATAAAAAGGTTTTTAAATATTTTTCCAGAGAATGACTCATATTTACTTTAATGAACAACTTAAACAAATTTTTTTTAGAAAAGTCAAAAAAAATTTCTGGGGATTTTTCAAAGTCTATCAATGCATTTCGAGGTATTTTTGTGATAAATATACTTAGCAAATTTTGCCCAAATTCGACAAAACCTCTTTGAGTTATCGTGTTCACAAAAACCGGGACCCCCAAACATACATACAGCCGTACAATTGTTCAGGGTCTTATCCAACACAGTCTTATATAGAAGAAAATTTGTTTAAAGGATTTTTAAAAATTTTGTGACTTAAATGACTACAAAGTTTCCTCCATGAAGAAGCAAAAATCATAAAATTGGAAAATATATTTTTTTAGCTTTATTGATTAAGTTTATTAAAAAAACTACTAAAATAATGTTTGATTGATAAAAAGTTAAGAAACTAAACATTGTTTAAACAATTAATTATTGCTAGTTTTTTTCATAAACAGTAGTTAGGGTTAGAAATTTCTATTTTTTGAATTGTGCAATTTTTCATAAGTAAAACATTTAAGTATAAAAGAAAAAAGAAATATTAACTATTTAAACCTTGGTTAAACAATTTATTTTGTTAATTTTTCAATTTACTATAGTTACAATTAGAAATTCTTAGATTCTCTCAATTGTGTAATTTTTTTCGGAAGTTAATAATAATAATATTAATAGAAACACAATCAATTAAAAAGTTAAAACTATAAATTCTTTAGACAATGGTTAAATAATAAATTGTTAGTTTTTCTATTATACTTAAGTGTTTAAGTAATAAAAATTGCACAATTGAGAAGAAATCAGTAATGTCTGAGCGTAAGGTAGGGTAAAATTTACCCTGTAGGATATTCATTTCTCCATAATTCGAATTTGAATTGATGAATTTACCTGTAATTTTTAATAGCTGCACTGAATACGGTAACAAATCAATAGAGAATAAAAAGAAATTTTTTTTTCATTTCTTATTATTTATTTATAATTATTGTCAACACATGTACCCTGAATATAAAACACACTACGAGTATTGTTTTCTGGCTAATTTAAAAAAAAGTTGGAATCATGAATGAACTTCACTATTATTGCTTACTAAGGATAAATAATGCATTTTACTATTATTACAATTAAATTTTCATTTGTTTAAACAAATTATTATTGTTATTTTATAACAATTCCAAAAACAAAAGAGAAAAGCAAATTTCTAAAAATTTGGCAGCTGATATCGGTATTATTTAATGCTAAATTAATGAATTAAATAAAACATTAAATTAAATTTGCTATAGTTATTAATTAACATTGTTTAAACAATTAATTATTGTTATTTATAAACTTTTTTTTTGGATCTAGGAAGATGCAGTTGTTTTCTAATTTTGCAATTTTGGACCTAAGATAATAACCGATAATTATTAAATGACAGTTCGATTTGTTAACAATTGTTTAAACAATTAATTGTTGTTATTTATTAACTTTTTTCTGTTGCATCTGGAAAGATGGATTTTTTTTAATTTTGCAATTTCGGATCTAAGATAATAACCGATAATTATTGAATGTCAGTTCGATATGTTAATAAAAAGGTTCAAGATCTAATATAGTAACCGATAATTATTGAATATCAGTTCAATATGTTAATAAAAAGGTTGAGTTTAATAAATATAAAAAAATTAATTTGGAAAGTATTAGTTTTATTTTGGTATTTAAATACTTGTTAAAATTTTTTTCTTTCAATCGTTGATAATAAACATTGTAAACCTTACCAACGTTTTTGTTGGTTAGAAAAAAACTGCATCTTCCTAGGTGCAATAGAAAAAAAGTTAATAAATAACAACAATTAATTGTTTAAACAATTGTTAACTAATCGAATTGACATTTAATAATTATCGGTTATTATCTTAAATCCAAAATTGCAAAATTAGAAAAAAATGAATCTTCCTAGGTGCAATAGAAAAAAAGTAAATAAATAACAACAATTAATTGTTTAAACAATTGTTAAAAAATCGAACTGACCTTTAATAATTGTCGGTTACTATCTTAGGTCTAAAATTGCAAAATTAAAAAAAACTGCACCTTCTTAGGTGCAATAGAAAAAAAGTTAATAAATATAACAACAATTAATTGTTTAAACAATGTTAAATAATAATTATAGCAAATTTAATTTAATGTTTTATCTAATTCATTAATTTAGCATTAAATAATACCGATATTATGTTGCCAAATATATAGAAATTTGCTTTTCTCTATTTTGTTTTTGGAATTGTTATAAATTAACAATAATAATTTGTTTAAACAAATGAAAAATTTATCGTAACATTAATTAATTAGATTACTAGGCAACGTAAAACATTTATAGAAAAAAAATTTCATGATTTTAAGTTTTTTTTTAATTTATAAATATTATTACATTACAGGGTAAAAAATACCCTACCTTACGCTCGATGTTGCAAAATTCCACCTTACGCTCGCCGGGTTAAGTACAGTTTATAAAAAAATAACAACAATTAATTATTTAAACAATTTTTAATTATTTAATTGTTTATCAATCAAACATTAATTTAATAGTTTTTTTATTCATTTTCTTGAGGTATCACATCTCCTATAATCGGAGTCAAAAGTTTGTATTACATATTAGTTCTTGAAAAAAATCTATAAACAATTACAAAATTTTGCAAATATTTCAAGAATAATAATAAAAACGTATGGTCAAATTTTAAAAAATCTATAGAAATGCGTTTAGGGGATGTTATACCTGAATCAATAAAGTTTAAAAATTCATTTTACAAATTTTACATTCTCATCAAAAATGAGAAAGTCTTGTTTTAATATTTATTGTTATTTAAAAAATGTTTTTTTAAAAACAAAAATTCAAAGAACGATTCGAGAGATCGATAAAGAAATTATCTACGAAGATTTTCAAAAAAAGAGAAAGCGTTTAGTACATAATTGTGACCTGTAGAGTCCTCGCTGGACATTTTATTTTTTTTTCTCGTAAAGTTATTGTTGACCCATAATTAAATTTACAGGAAGTATTCTTTACTACATTAACAATATTTCCAAAAAAAATTTCAAATTGAAGATACATTTTTTTCAAAATATATGAATTCAAAAAATTATTTAAAATTTCTTTCAGGCAAAAAAATTTTTTTCTTTCAAGTACTTCTCATTTTGAGTATTTTCCAAAAAAATTATCTTGATCGGTTAACAAGAAAAAAGTTACATTCCTTTTTTGAAAAATGGACGAAAAAAATTTTAATTAAAAAATTGAATTTAAATAAAATAAAATTAAATAAATTTTTATTTTATTTAATTTTATTTTTAAATTTAAATTCAATATTTTATTTTGTCAATATAATAAAGAATACTTCCTGTAAATTTAAAAAATAAATTATTATTATTTTATTTTTAATAAAAATTTCGATTAAGCTGTAACTCAAACAATTTTGAAAAAACTTTCATACACTTTTATTACATGTTCCTAAAGGAAAAAATTCTGAAAGTATTTTTAATATTTATAAAATCGTCGAAAATTCTTATGATCACTTGGCGTGAAATTGCTCTATTTAAAATAAATAACTATTTAAAAACATAAGTTGTCACCGCGACTCGACGGCTGGTGTCGACTTGATAATTGGTTCCTTCAGCCTATTCAATAAATAAATTTTACTAGAAAGGAACAATATTACGTCGATTGGGTGATATACCGTACCATTTTAACTGTAATCTGAAAAATATACTATTTCGTGAGTGCGCTGAAAATCAAACCATTTCGGAGAGGTGAAATTATACACATATACACAACTGAAATGCTTATCACCCAAGCGACGATTATATCAGTAAGCTAAAACTATAACACATTCACGATTTTCTTCTATCTTTCAATTATTTATACTTAGCGTAGATAATACTTATGAAAAATTATCGTTTTACTACTTTTTCACTCCAATATAAATTACACTTTAAATATACGTATTTAATAATGAAAACGTTTTATTAATAAAACGCTTTAGACAAAAACATACACAAAAAATGAATATATTTATTATCAAATTTACCTTTTGATATCCACACGTTACTAAAATTGTTGGATAAACAAAAAGCGAAACAAATCCAAACTTTATTGTAGCTCATAGAAATATAAAACTTATTTTTAACATTAAAATTTAAAATCTATAAAAACGCATTCTAAAAATGGTGACAAGAGACGCTTATAATAATGCGAACATGCTGTATACTTTAAGGTACAGACATACTTCACCCTTTTAACTTTTTATGAAACTTTAAGGTGTCTTTCCAATGCATAGACATATAAAGGTGAGAACACAATAACGTGAACGCGAACGTATGACGTCACCCATCTGAATAGAGTAGCCCTGTAAAAAAAGTTGTATAGGGAGAATCGAGAAAACGTATTGAAGCTCGATATGTTGAATACGTTATTTGAATTTTAACGTATTGGAGTGTTTGGTCGAATCCGTTGCCTATAGAAAGTTCAATACGTTCGATAGAAAATATCATTTAAATTAATGAAAAAACGTTTCAATTGTAATAAAAATTGTAGTTTCTGATAATAAAGGTTAATGAAATTGTAGACAACCGAAAATTAAGAGAAAAATGTAACTTTTTAAAAATAAGGTTATTTAGTAATTGCAACAAGATATTCGTCAGGTATGTTTGCTATCATTTTTACCGACAACTGATGAAAGTTATTTAAATTTGAATTATTTGTCACTTTATAAATCACTTTATTAATCAGTGTTCATATTAAATGCTTTTTATTAATTTATAATAATATTACTTACTTACACAATATTATTAGTTCTATACCGACTATAGAAATTCAAATTCAAATAACTTTCATCAGTTGTCGGTAAAAATGATAGCAAACATACGTGATGAATATCTTGTTGCAATTAATAAATAACCTTATTTTAAAAAAGTTACATTTTTCTCTTAATTTTCGGTTGTCTACAATTTCATTAACCTTTATTATCATAAACTACAATTTTTATTACAATTGAAACGTTTTTTCATTAATTTAAATGATATTTTCTATTGAACGTATTGGACTTTCTATAGACAACGGATTCGACCAAACACTCCAATACGTTAAAATTCAAATAACGTATTCAACATATCGAGCTTCAATACGTTTTCTCGATTCTCCCTATACAACTTTTTTTACAGGGAGACTCCACATTGAGACGTCACACGTTCACGTTCGCGTACCCATGGACGTGTTCTCTCCTTAAAGCTGCCTCTACAATTAGAAAGTAATACGCAAAACGCGAGAAATTACCATGTATTTTTCTCGCGTTTCGCGTCTGCGTCGAGCGTTTATCAATTTTTTTCCTAATTGTAGAGGCAGCTTATGGCCTTTCTCCAATATGTTCCTAAAACTCTGCGTCTACGTCGGTTGCTATGGCAACATATGCTAAAATCAACGCAACGCATTCATTCGCAGACAAACACAGAGTTTTGGGAACCTGTTGGAGAAAGGACTTTAAGAAGTCCTATAAAGGTGCCGTCTCATGTCGGCATAAAAACGTCGAAGCGTCGGCATTAAAATTGCAATCCTCTTGCGTAGTCTATTCTAATATGTCTATGCTCCAAAATGTCTATTTTCACGTTAATACTCGATTGACGAACGGTCGACTTTGAGGGGCTTTCCACAACAGCTTTTTTTCATCGAAATCAGTGTGAAAACGATGCGCGCGCAACTATTTTGCATGGTGCATTTTACTCTTGTCGATGAAAAAAAGCTGTTGTAGAGAGCCCCTTAAGGAGAGTCCAGAATACGGTTTGTAACGCGATAGGGAGCGTTTACACCTTCTGTAAAAATTGCCCAGAACAGAAAATTTGCATTGGAGTAAGAGAGTCAGATACACAGTCTGTCTCTCTTACTCCAATGAAAAATTTTCTGTTCTGGAAATTTTTACACTGACTTCGATGAAAAAAGCTGTTGTAGAACGCCCCTGATCTCCATATGGAATACATAGGACGACGCGTTGAGGCCTAAGCACAACTTCTTCGCGAATGTCGTTCGCGAACGCAAAGCATGAGTTAGAAAAGGACGCAATTATATCTCTGTCCTTTTCTAACCCATGCATTACGTTCGCGAACGACTTTCGCGAGTCAGTTGTGCGTTGGTCTTTAGTATCAACGCGTTACTACCTACGTCGACTCTATTCTGGACTCTCCTTGAAATTGCTTCTACAATAACTTTTTTTCATCGACATGAGCGACAAAATCGATGCGGGCGCAACTATTTTGCATGGTTTTAACAGTGCATTTTGTTCATGTCAATGAAAAAAAAGCTGTTGTAGAAGCAGCCTGACTTGAAAGCAACTATTGCAACTGTGATAAGTAATAAAGGTGTTTCTACAATACATTTCAAATGTATTTGATTTGTTTATACATCCTTAAACCGCTCTCTTGGTGTGCGACACCCAGGGAATTTAAAGTGTGCTCTATAAGCTGAAATAGGATATTATCTTTTAGAAAAATTTTCTTATGTAACTTAGTATATCTATTTTGAAGGAAAATAGGTTTTATAATGATTTATTTAATATTAATAATTAAAAAAATGTTTTTTAAAACTACTGAAATTACCTTGAATTGAAAATTGGGTGTCAGACACACATAAATGTTTCGCCGTCAAGTTTATAAAGTTATCAAAGACACTTAGGAAACTAATGTTATTCACGGAACATAAAATTAAGTACAAAATGCACCGTCCAATAGCGACATATGTTCAATTTTTACAAATTTAAATGAGATATTAGAGTAAAAAGGTAGAATATAAGTGTCGCACACCCATGGTGCGCTTTAAGGGTTAGTTTGATTCGTAAACTTGAGTCTTTTTTTTTAATTTTAAAGCAGACATTCTAGATTATACTGGTTTAAATGCAGATTCGGATTTAGCAATTTATAAAGGCGAAATCTTTTTGACTCTACAGATGTCATACAAAGTTAAAGGGATAATATGAATCAAAATAGGTAACAAAACTTATCCGAAGAATGAATGACTTTTTAAACACAATAAAAAAGGCGTTTCTATAAAGCAACTTTAAACAGAATATTTTTACCACTAAAATTATATTAAAATTATAGTGCAATAAAAAGACTTACCTGCAAAACATTCAGGATGAATTTTTTATTACATCGGTAGTACAAAAAGTTAAAGAAAATTGTGGAAATAGCGGTCATACTTAGCTATATAAGTGTTGCAACAACATGCAAATGTAATTAATTTATCAGTTTTAAAAGTAAATTCATAATCTGTACATAAATTTACGATAAATTACATACTTACTTCAAGTAACCATATATGTAGAATATGCAATTACTTTAAATCAGATAAATCAAATAAAATTGCAAGCTATTATAGAAACATCTTTACAAGTAGTCCTATGAGATTCCACTACTAAAATGCAATAAAGGTGCAAAAATATTCTATTCAAAAGACCTTCGGTATTTTGGTCAAGCAATTCGACTTTAGGAGCATTCAGACCTCTACAGGATGCCTGCCAGCGCTGGCTAAAGCAATAAGAGAAAGAGAGAAGGTGTACTAATCTTGGAGACGCATGATTTTCCCCTAATCACCAAGTGGTCGAATGTTCAAATGGTCGAATACCAAATCGTCGAATCGTCATTTGATCGAATGCTTAAAACGTCGAATTGTCAACAAGTCGAATGCTAAAAACATCGAATCGTCAAATGGTCGAATGTTCAAAACGTCGAATCGTCAAATGGTCGAATGCTAAAAACGTCGAATTCTCAAATGATCGAATGCTAAACACATCGAATTGTCAACTGGTCGAATGCTAAAAACATCGAATCAGCAAATGGTCGAATGTTCAAAACGTCGAATGGTCATTTCGTCGAATGCTCAAAACGTCGAATTGTCAACTGGTCGAATGCTAAAAACATCGAATCGGCAAATGGTCGAATGTTCAAAACGTCGAATCGTCATTTCGTCGAATGCTCATAACGTCGAATCGTCATTTCGTCGAATCCTCATAACGTCGAATCGTCAAATGGTCGAATGCTCCAAAACGTCGAATCGTCAAAAAGTCGAAAAATTTGTTTGATGTAAGTTAACATTAATTTAAACCAAGCAAATTTTTCGACTTTTTGACGATTCGACGTTTTGAGCATTCGACGAAATGACCATTCGACGTTTTGAACATTCGACCATTTGCTGATTCGATGTTTTTAGCATTCGATCATTTGAGAATTCGACGTTTTTAACATTCGACCATTTGACGATTCGACGTTTTGAACATTCGACCATTTGACGATTCGATGTTTTTAGCATTCAACAGCTGAATTGTAATGTTTACATAAATAATATTACATGATGTCCCAGTTGTGGTGAGATGATTAAAAGTTTTATAACCTGTCATAGTTATTTGTTCAATTAATGAGTTAACGTAATTTATGGTACGTATAATATTCAAATACTATGTTGTATTAAAGCTTATTTATTTGTATTCAAATTACTTGCTAATTTTTGTTATAATCCATGCAATGTTATTTAAACACACTAATGTTTAAATAACATTTTTTTTTTTTTTTTTTTTTTTTTTTTTTTTTCATTTTATTTATTTATTTATTTATTTATTTTTTTTTAGTGCGCTAACCTTATTTGATCTAAATGGACAATCTTACTTTTACCTGTTCTTTCGTTAACGATTTTTGCATTAAGCGAACCTAAGATTTTTTCAATCCTGTATGGTCCCTCGAAAAACGAATCGAACTTTTTATCGTTTCTCACATTAATTTTTAGATTAACAATGTTCCCTTCCTGAAAATCTACATTACTAGTTCTACGATCATAATAATTTTTTGTTCTTCTTTTAGCTTCTTCGATCCTGTCTCGTGCAAGGGCTTGAGTGTTGTCAAGTTTGTTAAAGAGATCTTGGAGGTATTGAATGTACGTCGGGTCAGGAGACGCTGTGGCAAAACTCGACGGAATTGTAGCTTCCCTACCAAAGACTAATGTATAAGGTGCAAAGCCTGTAGATTCGTGGACTTGAGTATTATAAGAAAAAATAGCAAACCGAAGCCATTCGTCCCAATTTTGACTGTTTCCCAAATTGACGAAGATATTCAACAAGTGTCTGATGGCTTCGCTCCAATGACCCGAGTGATTGAGGGTGATAAGCGGTCGATTGAATTTTTCTCAATTCCGAAAATTTTACAGAAGGTCAAAATGATCTTACTAGTGAAATTTCGGCCTTGATCAGTATGTATCACCGTGGGACACCCGTATCTGGAAATGAATTGTTCTGCTAATGCGTGAGCGATAGTTACGGAATCAATTTTTTTCAAAGGTTAAAGCATCAGAATATTTTGAAAATTGCATTGGATGGTGAGAATGTATCGATTTTCGCGCGGGGTTACAGGCAATGGCCCCACAATGTCAATTTGAATTTTTTCGAATGGCTGTTTTGGGGTATCAGTGATTCTCATGGGTTGTTTCATGTTTGTGCGAATAATTTTATTGCGTTGACAGTTCTTACATTTCCTTATAAACCCTTGTATATCGATTTTCATTCCCGGCCAATAATAAATTGATCTAATTCGCCAATATGTTTTAGAAACACCTTTATGCCCGCCGACAGTGGATTCGTGGAATTCTTTAATTATTTTTTCCCTATCATTGTTCTGAGGAGTAATTATCTCCCCGGAGCAAATAATTAATCTCAATTTTGTACCAGAAAAATGTTGGAGGAATAGTTTCTCAACTGATGTCCAAGACACGTCATCTAAATTATTTCCTTTACTGGAAATTCTAGCAACTTCAACATTTAGTGAAATCATGGCGTTTTTAAGTGCCAAAATTGATTTTGAAAGCACATTCAAGTAAGCCTTTTCTGTTGACCTATTTTTAAACTATAACATGAAAAATATATCGATTATTTTGGGCGAATACGATTACTTCACCAAGATTTTAAAACTTCATTTTTCAATGTTTTCCGGTTGCAAAATTTTACTTTCGACTAATTCACGACTTGTTTTCGAATTCAAATTACCATCACATGCCAAAAAATGGATCACGTGGCTTTTACCCATTGACACAAAGTCCTTGCTGTATGAAATACCAGCATTTGTAATTACCATTATTGGTTTAGATTTTTGCAAAAGGTCCTTAATTTTTTGCTCTTGACTTTCCCATGATTTTACACTGGTTCCGCTACCTTGATCAGGGGTAGCTTCCCCATTTAGTGTACAAATACTCAAAACTTGAGCCTTTTCTTTCTCCCACGTTCGGTTAATTCCTCCATCTAGATCGGCACTGTGAGCTAAAATTGAGCTTAAGTCCGACGAGATCGCCAGATTGTAAAAGAACTCGGACAAGATGATTTTCACACCGAGGTGTGGAAACATCACGTCTCCAAGAACAAGTTTGATCCCATAATTGATACCACAAATTTTCATTTGAGGTGTCAATTTGTTTCTGAACATCCTTGGTATACGGCAACTTCTACAGGTTTTACACCACGCTCAGATACCTCATGAAGGATTTACGCCAGCCGTGCTCGTCACAGTGCTTTTGGGATCCCCGTCTTTGACAAGAACATGATTTAAGGCGACTTCCGGAAGGTTTGTGCTACTCGATGGAACATTACCGTCGTGTAGAAAACAAGGTTTCATGAGAAAGCAAGATTCCACAAGTTTTTCAGCAACAATTGAAAATTCATCAGAGATGGAATTTTCCAAGACATTAATTTTATGTACATTTTCATTTGCAACATCGTACGGATTTCTAGAGAGAGCATCCGCGTTTGCATTAATGGCACCCGGTTTGTATTTAATGTCGTAATCGTATTCGCTCAATTTTATTTTCCAACGTGCTAAACGGGAAACGGGATCTTTTAGGTTATGCAACCATACGAGAGGTCGATGGTCTGTAACAAGAGTAAACTTTCTACCGTATAGGTATGGTCGAAAGGTTTTCACACAGAAAACGATTGCCAACAGTTCTTTCTCTATTGTAGAGTAATTTATTTCTGCTTGTTGTAGGGTTCTGGAGGCAAAAGCAATAGGAAGATCCTGCCCAATTGGACCTTGGCTGAGCACTCCACCTAGTGCATACTGTGATGCGTCCGTTGTAAGGACGAAAGGTTTTGAGAAGTCTGGATATTGTAAAATCGGTTGAGAAGAGATCGTGTCACGAAGCTGTTCAAAGGCAGAGTTTTGTAAATCGTTCCAATGAAAAGAGATTTCCTTTTTCAGAAGGTAGGTAAGAGGCTTAGCAATGCGAGCAAATTGTGGAATTAATCTGCGATAGTAACCTACAAGCCCAAGAAATTGTTTAACATTTTTCTTGTTTTTTAGGAATAGGAAATTCTTTTACGGCAATGATTTTATTTGGATCCGGTTTTACACCATCTTCAGAAATGACATGACCGAGATAGCAAATTTCTCGACGAAGGAAATAGCATTTATCGGGTTGTAGTGCTAGACCGGCAGTTTTTAATCTACCAAGCAATGATTTTAATTTTCGTGTATGCTCTTCTATAGAATTAGCATAAATGATAATGTCGTCCATATAGACAAAAAGTTCTATACCCTGTAGTCCGGATAGGACTTGATCCATTAGCCGTTGAAAAGTGTTTGGTGCAGTTTTCAACCCAAAAGGCATGCGGGTGAACTCATAGTGTCCAAATGGACCGGAAAATGCAGTTTTGGGAATTGAATCAGGATCTAATGGTATTTGGTAGAAACCTTTCGCGAGATCGAAAATGGAAAAATATTTTGCAACCGCCAAGTTGGTCGAGAATGTCAGTGATGTTTACTAAAGGATAAGCATCGCCAACAGTTTTTTCGTTTAATTTCCTATAATCAATTACCATACGCCATTTTTTATTGCCTTTAGAATCCGCTTTCTTCGGAACAATCCAAAGAGGAGAATTGCTAGGAGAGTTGGAAGCTCGAATGATACCGGAATCTTTCAATTCCTTTAACTGACTTTGCAATTCCTGTTTATGTACGAAAGCATATCTATATTGTTTAACGTGAATAGGAAATATCATCGACTGTATTTATTTTGTGTTTCAGAACATTAGTGGCGTTCAACTTATCACCTGGCAGAAAGAATTGATACGAAAATTCCTTGAAAACATTGAGAATGCTATCTTTTTCCTCGTCGTTTTAGTCCTTCTAAATGTAAATTATCTAAGAGTGTGGAAAAACGTTTGGCGAAATCAATGTATTCCTTTTCGGCAGTTTCCACGTCTTTGAAACTTCGTGGCAAATTAGGAGCGACGATACATTCTTCGAGCTGAAGGGGAGGAATGGATAATTCTACATTTTCGTTAGTAGAATTGATCATATATAACCTAACCCTTTGTTTTACGTTAGAAACTAAAGCTTGACCCGCGTATATACCCGGACCTGCTTCAATTCTGTCAATGTAACCCTCTGATAAATTCGATTTAATAATAGGAATTTCGACAAGTGTTTTGGATCGAGCTTTTAATTTTATCGTGGAATTTGATATTAACGGGATGTCGTCTTCTCCCAGATGGAGGCATTCGTCGATAAAATTCAAAACTCCACCCTGTTGTTTCAAAAAGGGTGTACCTAAAATACCCTCATGTTCGATAGGAAAATCTTTGTCGACAATTTGAAAAGATGTTTCTTTACCCTTGATAGACAACTTTATTTCCCCCAAGGTTTTGACCATAATTTGTTCCGATTCCTAATAAATTAAAAATTCTTTTTTCGTTTATTTTTATTGACGGTTTCAAGGCATTTTCTTTCAGGATATTTACACTAGCTCCCGTGTCTATCATAAAAGATAAAGTTTCATTAAGGAAAAATTTACTTTCTAATTCTATTGCTGGGACTGTTGGCCCTTGTTCTCGGCCTTGTGAGCAGAAGAGGATTCGCTTATGGGGAAAACTTTCTGATTTGGGAACGTCGTTTCCCCTTCTTGTTCGTTTCCCGTTTTCGTTTTTTTGTTCGTTCTTTGCTTTGTTAGCGTTCGAGACGTGATTCCGTTCCTGAGTATGTTTTTTCTTGAGGAAACATTGATTTGATTTGTGCCCCTTTCTACTACAATAATAACACGTAATGTTTTCGTTATTTACAGTTCCTTCTGATTTTCCTGATTTCCCTAATTTCCTACACTCGTTTTTAACATGACCCAATTTTTTACAATGATCACACTGTACCTTTTTTCGTTTTGAATCATCGTTTTCGACCTTAACATGTGCTACTCTTTTAACAGGAGTTTGTTTACTTTTAACATTATCGTTATTTTCCCTTTTTATTAAATTCTCATTATTTTCGTCCTCACCGTTGGCTCGCTTCCAGCTTTGCAAGGTAGCATCAAGTTTGGTTGCCAAAGAAATTGCTTCATCCAAGTCAGAAATGAGTTTACCATTTAGCTGCATAAAAATATCCCTATCTAAACCGCGAATAAAATTACCAATGGCTGTATCTTTATAGGCTTCACAACGCCCCACCCCCTTTTCGTTAGGCATTGATTCTAAGGTTTTGGAAATGATTTTGTTTAGAATTTGGTGAACACGTCCACCATATTCGGGGACGGATTCTCCAGCGTTTTCTTTTGATGTTGCCGAGTTTTTGGCATAGTTCCCCCACATCTTCGTGAGTTGAGTATATTTGTTCTAAGGTTTTTAAAATGTCTTCTAACCTCATTCCTATTCTGTCTTGGATGTGTTTCCTGGCTTCTCCCACAATTTTTGTCCTGATTAGCATTGTTAAGCAAGGCAAATCTTGTGGGTGGACCATCATAACAGCCGCCTTACAGTGGTCAATGAACATTCTCACAGACAGGTTGTCACCATCGAATGTGGGAACAATGTTTTCCACTATTTTGGGAATATTGCTGGGATTCATTGTTCCAGCAATCGAGGCTAGGGAGCCTGTAGTCTGTAAGGAAGCCGGTAAGTTGGTATTTATTCCTAACATTGAAGGATTGGTGCTAGGTTGCAAGGCTAAAACATTATTATTACCTGATCTAGAATTGTTTTCACTACTCCAGTTACTATCATTATCATTTACTGGAATATGCGAATTTTGAGAATTCCTATCTGATTCCACAACTATATTAGGGTTTTGTTTACCTTTTCGACCTCGTTTTTTATGAGCCAACGGCGCGTGATTATTGTCGTTAGTAATATTAGATCTTACACTTGATCTCGTTGATCGTGACATTTTGTAAATTTTATGAAATTTAATACAATATAACAATGAATATTTAATTCGTATCTTTACAATTGAAGAAAGGGAAAAAAAAAGAATGATT
Source organism: Leptopilina drosophilae (assembly GCA_032873175.1). Taxonomy (NCBI): domain Eukaryota; kingdom Metazoa; phylum Arthropoda; class Insecta; order Hymenoptera; family Figitidae; genus Leptopilina; species Leptopilina drosophilae. The sequence continues at coordinate 43,356,452 of CM065483.1, forward strand.
TTCCTTTTATTTGAAAACGAAATCTGTATATAAAAATCAAATTTTATCGTAAAAAGAGGTTTAACTTACAATGACTATTCATTCGCAAGAATTATACATCTATCAAGATTTATTAATTCGAAATGTAACATTAAATAAAATTTTTATGTCATATTTATTTATTTTTTTGACTTACAGTTTTTGATGTGTCGACCTTAGATTTGATGTCGGTTAACAAGTAATAACAATATCCTTACACACACATTCAAAATCACATAGGGTTTACCAGTCACAGGAAGTTGTCTGCAATCCCAATTAATCCTCGGAACAGCTGCCACCTTCCTCACGTAAATTCCAGGTTGTTGGTACTTTGAAGAGTTGTTGTCTTTCGCTGATATATATATATATATATATATTTTTTTTTTAAACCATATTTACTGTTCATTAAATATGGTCGCCTACGGTTATGAGGGAATATCGCGTGGTCCTGCAATAACCGTCTTCGATCTTTGGTACGTAAACAAATACCACTTGCTTTCAGAGTAAAAAACCACGTCAAAAACTCTTGAAAGAAAATCGAGGCTTCGAAAGGAATTTCACTGAGTTCGTATTTGTATAAGTTTCAATAAAAAATTTTAAAACTTATAATAAATCTTTGCAACTACCGTAGTGTTTTTGTTTTCGCGATATTGTCACATCAACATCACTTTCAATTTAACAGTAAACTATTTCAATTACGTTGTTTTCACTAAAAATTTTAAATGTCACTTTTTGAATTTTCGGCACCACGTTAGTCAAATTTGTTCAAGAAAAGTACCGACGGTTCAAAAGTACAACTTTTTTTTTTTAAACATCCCGGTACAGCAGCAGTATCCCACCGCTGTCACCAAAAATTGTCACGTCCCATGTATGATAATATAGGGATTTTTAGAATAATTAAAGGTTTGGGGAATTAAACTGCTAAAAACACTAATGTGTACCCTGTAAATAGGCGGGAGATTCAAATATTACTTTAAATGAAAAACAACTAGAAATACTTTTAATTTGTTACTTTAATCAGTTAGAATGATGGAAAAAGTTACAAGTTAGAGCCGAGAGATTACTACAAGTAATCGGTAAGAGAGCTCGGAGATATCTGCCGAGATGAGATGCTGTAGTCCATGGGTCCCCATAGGACCCTGCGTGCGTTGAGTAGAGGGGATAGCTACCCCTTCCTTTGAGCGTCCCTGTGACCAATACAACCCTAACGAAGCGTTATTTTACAAGTTATACACACACATACCATTCTTTAATTATTTAAGATTTACATTAACAATGAACTGCGTTTATGAACAATTTATATTTGTTCCGTGAATATTATTGTTCAGTAAGGTTATTTTATCCTAATAACATTAATTTCGGTCTTATATTATTTATAATTTATCATTAATCTTATGATTCATAATTTTTACAATAACAAATACATAACATTTAATTAATAGTCGATTTAACCTAATGAGAGACATTAATCGATCATCGATTTAATTCGTTTAGAGTATTACTTGTAATATTGAATCGTTATTATTATTTATATAACATGATGGTGATATTGAGTTAATATTAAGATATCAATTAATTATAGAAATCTAATCAATTTATGAGTGTTATTTAACATAGATTTTTAACGTCGTACATACAATTAAGATATAAAGTTTCGTATCAAATTTAGATTATAATCAAATAGAAAATTCATTTTCCCCTTTTTTTTATATTTGGATGATGAGTCATAGGTTTTTCCGGAGGGAACAATAACTCCTTTTTTTATATAGCGGGGACTCGAGAAAGGCCCGAGTCCCACGGTCCCTTTTTTTATTGCCACCACATGGTTGAGTTTTCCCAAAAGTTTCAAAGTTTGGAAATATGTGTTTTTCTAAAGACTATTTTTTTACAGTAATAAACTCTATTTTCCTCAACTCTAATTTTTTGTATCCTACGTGACATTTCCCTTTTTCGCGGATTATTTTAACATCTGTAATTTTAACTATTATTCCCTTTTTTGAAGAGCAGCACATGTATAGAAACTATTCAATTTCTTTTCTCATATTTTTTTGCATGAAATGAAATTCTTTATGGAAATAGACAAATAAATGCGTAGATTTAAATTTTATATAAATATTTCATTTTTAAATTGAAATTGAATTTGAATACTGGCGCTATTATCTAGTTTCTTATATTCGAAGAGTTACGTATAGTGTTTTTCCCTAGTGGAGAATTACGTGAATTTAGGCCTGCCGTCACAGACCATTTGCTGATTCGATGTTTTTAGCATTCGATCATTTGAGAATTCGACGTTTTTAGCATTCGACCATTTGACGATTCGACGTTTTGAACATTCGACCATTTGACGATTCGATGTTTTTAGCATTCGACCAGTTGACAATTCGACGTTTTAAGCATTCGACAAAATGACGATTCGACGATTTGGTATTCGACCATTTGAACATTCGACCACTTGGCGATTAGGGGAAAATCATGCGTCTCTAATCTTGAATTAACTGACTCTCTTACTCTTGAACGCTACCATGTCAACCTGCAGCATCTGTTTTGCATGCAGAGGTGAATGCTCCCTTAGGCAAAAATCAATTCGAGGATTTTTCATGGTGGTATCACTAAATTTGATTGGCTATGCCAAATATTCCATTTTTACTTCAAACTTGTGGAGCGCTCAGACCTCTGCAGCCTGCCTGCCTGCAGGTTGCCATGGTAACGTACATTAGTAAGCGAGTCAGTGAATTCAAATTTAATGTACTTTCTCTTAAGTTGCTTCTACAATAACTTTTTTTTGATCGACATGAGCGAGAAAACGTTGAGCGCGCAACTATTTTGCATAGTTTTAACAGTGCATTTTGTTCGTGTCGATGAAAAAAAAGTTGTTGTAGAAGCAGCCTTATACTCGTATTGCTCCTGCCTGCGTAGACAGGCAGACTGCACAGGTCTGCAAGCTCCTTCTGTAAAAATGGAATAATTATCACAACAAATCAAATTTAGTGATTGCAATATATTCAGAAACATCAAGAATTTTGATTAGCCGCAATTATAACTCTGGACGTTTCTAAACATACTAAGAACGGAGGAGATATACAAGCATCAAAAAATATTAATGGCTCAACTTACCGATCGGTTTAATATAATAAACGCTACCTTATACTTACCGCATGTAATCTTTGTTTATTATGGGTCTCGGTCGTAGAATCTGTCACTATAGTATAATTTATTGTACTTCTACATGATAAAAATAATAATTTCGCGGTTTTACATCCCAGATAACAATGCGAGCACTCATATTTCGTAACAATTGTTGCGCGCATAAATGCTTGCAAAAATGATTACTCTAGATAAACCTGCTTTGATCAAGTATTTAGTGCTTTCCATTAGAACGCACATTCAAGCGCATCACCAAAAATGCGCGCCAGATATACCTCCATGAAGGACACATATGTGTCGTCATATGAGCGCAGATATGACGCACGAATGTCTGCCTTATGTTTACCTACTGCACGCATTTTGTTATCTGGGATCGCTAACAAATTTAAGATTTTTCCAGAGACCTGCTTTTCTTAAAAGTTTAAAAACATAACTTTTTCAAACATCGCATCTCTAAATTACAATCCTATCAAATATAACTTGACATATGTGTCGCACTTTAGGGTCGTGGTCGTGGAATCCACCACTACAATACAAATTATTGTACATTTAAATCATAAAAATAATAAAAATTTTATTGTTTTATACTGATAACAAATTTAAGATTTGTCCAGAGACCTGTTTCTTTTAAAAAGTTTAAATACTTGAATTTTTATATACTTTAAAGATATAGTCCTATGTTGTCATAAAAACGTCAAAAATTTGGCGTCAAAGCTTAAATTCATGAGAGTAAAAGAGACTCTTTTGACTATCTCTTTTACTCACATACTTTATCAACAACGCTTTTGTGCTTTTATGTTTTCACGGTGACATGGGACAGCACCTTAAGGCTGGAGTTCCATGGTAGTGATTTGCGTTGCGTTTTGTAACTAGGCCAAGAGTGTGAGAGAGATACAGTTATATATTTGCACTCATAGCCTAGTTACAAAACGCACCGCAAAACACTGCCATGGGACTCCACCCTAAGAATCCCATCGAATATTACTCAGCATATGTGTCGCACTTTAAGGTCGTGGTCGTGGAATCTACCACTACAATACATACTATCGTACTTCTACAACACAAAATTAACAATTGTTTTACAATTTTACACCGATAACAAGTTTGAGATTTGCCCTAAGTATTGTTAAAAGTTTAAGAACATAAGTTTTTGAGAGATCCTTGTCCCTATGCAAAGTTTCAAAATTATATAACATATCAAATGTGTCGCAATTTAATCCCGGTCGTGGAATCTACCACTATAGTGCAAATTATGGTACTTCTACATAAAAAAATAATAACAATTTTTATTATTTAAAACCGATAACTAATTTAAGACTTGTCCAGAGAACTGTTTCTCTTAAAAGTTTAAAAACTTAATTTTTTGAGAAATCCCATCTTTATATAAAGGGCCAGTCCAATGTTGGTGTAAAAACGTCAAAGTGTCTCGCTCACTAACATAATTTAACGCCGACGATTCATCGTTTTTACGCCGACATGGGACGGTACCTTAAGGGTGCGATCCCATGTGAGCAGAAAACGTCGACCGAAAGCAGAAAATCATGAGAGTGAAAAGAACAACAATACATACCTATCTCTTTTGCACTCATGATTTTCTGCTTTCGGTCTACGTATTCTTCTCACATGAGATAACGCACTTGAACATTTCTAGATTTTTTGGCGAGCGAAGTCGTGAAAATTCACGTCACTAAATATGATTGGCTTTGACAAAAGTTCATTTTAACGGCGCTTTTAGTAGAGCCAATCATATTTCGTAACGTGAATTTTCACGATCGTGAAAATTCGGTACTCGCCCAAAAATTTGGAAGTGTGCAAGCATTTTGAGAATTCCATCAAATATAACTTGACATATGTGTCGCACTACAGGATCCTGGAACCTACCACTACATTACAAATTATTGTACTTCTACATCATAAAAATAATAACAATTTCAATTGTTTCATACCGATAACAAATTTATAACTTGTCCATAGACCTGTTTCTGTTAAAAGTTTAAAAACTTAATTGTTTGGGACATCCCATCTCTAAATTACAATCCCATCAAATATAACTTGACATATGTGTCGCACTTTAGGGTCGTGGTCGTGGAATCTACCACTACAGTACGTACTATCGTACTTCTACAATACAAAATTGCCCTTAGTTTTGTTAACAGTTTAAAAACTTAATTTTTTGAGATAGCCTATCTCAATTAGAATCCCATCAAATATAATTTTTTTCCCATGAACAAAAATAGCGCATGGGACTAGCGGTTTTTTTGCCCAAGGGAAAAATAGGTCGCCATTTTCATTCCAGTTTACAAATGAATGGCTTTTAGTTCTTGTCGGCTGCTATCTAAAAGCGCCTATTTTGTGCCTGAGGTATGAAATAGTATATTGCGTGCCTAGGGGAGAAACGCAGTATTTTCCGACGAGGGCGGCAATCACCCGAGGCGAGAAAGATGCGTCTCTCCGAGGCACGCTCTATACTTTTCACAACAACCCGTTAAAAAAACACATATTATTGTAAAGGACATCTTCAGAAATTGTTTGAGCCTTATTTTTCAATTTCCATTCGTTGAAAGCATTGTATGCTGTCATATATCGGAATTTAAATTTTCCGGGTAATAATTCTGAGACTGCATTTTGCGCTGCTAAAGATAATTCAGGAGGTGTACATTGAGACATTGTGCACGTTATAATATAAAAATATTCACTACAAAACACGCTGGCCGATGAAAACAGAGGTTAGTTTTTATTAAAATCTGTCTACTACAGAGGACACATACGTTGGAAAAACCAATCAGAACGTCTCTATTTACTTTCCTCCCGCTACGTCATCAACTTTCCTCCCTAGGGAAGAATCTTCTCAACATAGCGGGAGGAAAGTGGACAAATGCGATCTCGTCTGCAATTGGCTACTTTCAACTCTCTATAGAAGTGTAGAAAGTGTAGTTTTCGTTAGGGGCGTTGTGAAAAAATAATTTTACTATTTTACACAAATAACAAGTTTGAGATTTGCCCTAAGTTTTGTTAAAAGTTTAAGAACTTAAGCATTTGAGAGATCTTTGTCCCTTTGCAAAAATTCAAAAAAATATAACATATCTAATGTGGAGTCGCATGATTTTCCCCTAATCGCCAAGTGGTCGAATGTTCAAATGGTCGAATATCAAATCGTCGAATCGTCAATTTGTCGAATGCTTAAAACGTCGAATTGTCAACAGGTCGAATTCTAACAGCATCGAATCGACGAATCGTCATTTCGTCGAATGCTAAAAACGTCGAATCGTCAAGTGGTCGACGTTTTTGAGCATTTGACAATTCGACGTTTTGACGATTCGACCATTTGACGATTCGATGTTTTTAGCATTCGACTGTTGACAATTCGACGTTTTAAGCATTCGATAAAATGACGATTCGACGATTTGGTATTCGACCACTTGGCGATTAGGGGAAAATCATACGTCTCCAAATGTGTCGCAATTTAATCACGGTCGTGGAATCTATTACACTCAGATGCATTAATGCTATCCTTCCGGTTTAATGGAATTTTGAAAAGTCGTGTCATTTCTATCAAATATTCTTAGTTCGTGACATACGAAAGTTCTCATATGTCATGAACTAAAAACATTTTGATAGAAATCATACGACTTTGCAAAATACCGCCAATCCGGAAGGACAGCATTAATGCATCTGAGTGTACTATAATGCCAATTATGGAACGTCCACATTAAAAAATAATAACAATTTTTATTGTTTTATACCAATAACAAATTTAAGATTTGTCCAGAGACCTGTTTCTGTTAAAAGTTTAAAAACTTAATTTGTTTGGACATCCCGGTAAGAAGCGTAGAATAGAAAAGAATTCAATTTTCAGAAAATATGCTTGAAAACGAGAATTTTGAATTATTCTGGATACGCGAATTTACCTCGAAGCTCTATTCCACGGGAACCATCAAAATTTTAGAAAAATCAATTCTTCTCTATTGCTCACGTCGATTTGATAGAAAAGAATCCAAATTTTCTATTTTTCTTAATGCGCAAAGTTTTTTGGTATTGACAGTTCTTGAAAAAGCCTAATCATTCCAATTGTCTATAGGGGCTCCTCTAGTTAGTGTCTTAAAATAAAACGCAGTGACAGTTATGTTTTGCGTCGTGTGAATTTCCTGTAATTTGAGTGCTAAACTATCAAAATTAAATATTATAACTAGTGAAAATATGGTTAAAAAACGCAAAGTGCTTACGATAAAATATAAAATGCTCTTACTGAAAGGAATTTTCATGTGTTCAATGTTTAACGTCATGTTTTGAAACCTAACCTCACTTTCTAGTGGAATCTTGGGTGGTAGTGAGTCAATTCAGTGGAATAGAAATTTCTACTGATTTGCTGTAGAGTCTGATATTTTCAAATTTTGGTAGTTCCCGTGGAATAGAGCTCCGAGGTAAATTCGCCTATTAAGAAGAATACAACTTTTGAATTCTTTTCAATTCTACGCTTCTTACCAGGATCCCATGGGCTAGTCCCATTGCACTATAGTGCAAATTATGGTACTTCTACATAAAAAAATAATAACAATTTTTATTATTTAAAACCGATAATAAATTTAAGACTTGTCCAGAGACCTCTTTCCCTTAAAAGTTTAAAAACTTAATTTTTTGAGAAATCCCATCTCTATATAAAGGGCCATTCTAATGTTGGCGTAAAAACGTCAAAGTGTCGGCATGAAAGAGTAAATACGTATATGAGAGTGAAAGCAACAACCTTATATCCACGAAGTAGTATAAGAAGCTCCCATTTCCTTTATAAACATGTATACATTTTCCAATTCTCTTTCGGTTTTGTTGGGTTAGCGATACTAGCAAACCTATCGTGAAAATTTCAAAACATAGAAATTGTCGTCTGCTGCGCGTCTGTTTGTCAATTCATTTTTGTAGGTTATAGTGTCAAAAACCGTGGATTGTAATAAATAAGATGTGTTTACATTTAAGTGTTTACAAAAAAATATTGATTCAGTGAAAGTTCCTTCACAAAAAAGGGTTTTTTTACAAGAGAATCACTTATTCTTTGGATTTCAACGATTTTAAGATAATGGATATGTGAGAAAAAGAGTATCAGTTCCTTCAGGTACAGCGCTTTTCCCTGAAGATTGCGCTAGTATCGCTAACTTAACAAAGCAGAAAGAGAATTGAAAAATGAATACATTTTTTTAAATTGCCAATAGAGTGGGAGCTCCTTATACTACTTCATGCTTATATCACTGTCTCGCTCACTCAGGGGCTTTCTACAACAGCTTTTTTTTCATCGAAATCAGTGTAAAAACGTTGCGCGCGCAACGTTTTCACACTATTTTACATGGTGCATTTTGCTCTCGTCGATAAAAAAAAAGCTGTTGTAGAAAGCCCCTCACATAATTTAACGCCGACGCTTCAACGCTTTGACGTTTTCATGCCGACATGAGACGGTACCTTAAGTGTGTGATCGTATTCTTTTCACATGAGATATATCGCACCCTAAGAATCCCTTCAAAAATAACTTGACATATGTGATCGTGGAACCTACTACTACAGCACAAATTATTGTACTTTTACATCATAAAAATAAAAATAATTTTACTTTTTTACACCAATAACAAGTTTGAGATTTGCCCTAAATTTTGTTAAAAGTTTAAGAACTTTAGTTTTTGAGAAATCCTTGTCTCTATGCAAAAATTCAAAAAAATATAACATATAAAATGTGTCGCAATTTAATCATGGTCGTGGAATCTACCACTATAATGCAAATTCTGGTACTTCTACATAAAAAAATTATCAAATCTTCTCATTTTTGTCTCTTAATTTCAATTTGTTCAAAAATCTAGAAAAATTTAGATAAAATTTTTCTAAGAACACAGAAATTTTCGATAGAATTTTTTTTTAAAATAAGCCTTCGAAAATTAAAGAAGGTTAATCCGTCTTCAATTTATTATTAAAAGTGTGAAGGCGTGTTGCGACCGATCGGTGCATTGAACATCATCAGTGACAATTCGATTGTAGCTTCGCGCGGCTGCGAATGGGAGAGAAAACAGGGACGGATTTATGCTGGAGAATAATGAATAATTATGTTTCACGAGTAAGTTAAAGAAACTAGAAAGTTCATTCGCGCTGCCGCGCGAAGCCAGAATCCAGTTGTCACAGTCACATTTAAATGCACTATTCCGCCTCAAAAAGGCTTTACATTTTTATTATATATCGAAGACGGATTAACCTTTTTTAATTTTCGAAGGCTTATTTTAAAGCTGAAATTCTAACGCAGATTTCTGTGTTTTTGAAAAATGTTATCTAAATTTTTCTAGATTTTTAAAAAAGTTGAAGTCAAGAGACAAAAATGAGATAATTTAATAATTTTTTTTATTTATTTCCCACTCTACAACTTAAAAAATAGTTAACGAAATGACTTCAAGGACGACTTCTTTTACGCAACATTTAATCAGCTTTCTAACCGTATTTAAGTTTTTATGTATCTCCTTTTATTTACGAGATATGATTGAAAAAGTGATGGCATGTTTTTTCATAGAGTCGTGTGTAATCGTCCTGATACTCGTACCACACCCCTTCTCAAGCGCCGTAAAGTTATACAAAATTGGATCCAACTTCGGACACCGAAAACTTGTAGGATTAAGTTTATAATTTCCAAAATATCAAACTGTTAAATTGCCCCAGCACCTATATTCAAATAAAACGAATTTCCCTAACCATCCCAAAACAAAATCTTGAAAAAACTATTTATTTACGTTTGGGCGCAAAAAATGTAAGCAAATATCTATTGCTCGCAAATTTTTCTAGTTTACAACCTGTCAGTTGTAAAAGAAGAAAAGCAATATGGAGAAAAATATTTTTTGCTGTTTTATTAATTTTGAGAGGAAAATTAGTATTAGCATCAAAATAAAAAACAGGACACAAAACTTTATCTGTAAAGTGAAAAATAAATGATTTAAAAAGATTTCTTTAAAAATTGTTTTCTTTCCACAAACATTTAACCTTACAGATTTAACATAAGTTAATTGGAGATGGATGACATGCGATACAACCCAGCAAACACGTTATATTTGTATTCTATAACAGTGAGGTCACAGTGTTATAGAACATTTGTTCCTAACTAGTTATAGATCTGTGATATAACCTGATTGTAACAGTTCTATAACATAGTTACAAACTAGTTACAGAATAGTTCTGTATTATGCTTATGTCACATTTCTATCACAATATGTGATGTATACAGATGTTAACTATTTCAAATAAATCTATTTTAATTGCAAAATAGAAAATGCAAAATGCCTATTTTCATTTTACATTTCAAATTCATTTGCCGAAAACCATTTTGCAGTTTGATTTGAAATGGATTTTTTTCATTATTTTGTATTTGAAAATGCAAAATACAAGAAATTTTTTTTTAAATTGTAGCAACTTTTTCTCTTAAGGAGATTCTCCAGCTAATTCATTTTCTTTTAAATTTTACCAAACTTTTTGGGAAAATATTCATGTTTAAATGCTAAAAACGGAAATTTTTAGGTTCAAAGTTTCAATATTTACATATATTAGTATTTAGCATTTTAAATAGGTTTTGAGACCCATTTTTAACATCTCTGGTTATGTAAGAGTTACATAACTTTAATGTCACAAATTAATATGTGACGCTCCACGGTGAAAGGGACCTTAGCTGCAAAAAAATTAATTTTGAGTTACTTATGTCATTCTATAGTTTTTGAGTTGTTCTTTCATATGCAAAAGTAAAAAATAATTTTTACTTACAGGTTTTTTTGTTATTAATGTTTAAAAATGAGCTTGTTCAATGTTTACACGTGGTTATTCAGAAAATCTGCCCCTCTACTTACTAATACTACTACACTGGCCATGCACGTACAATTCGTGCACTTCGTGTAACACGGATAACTATCAATGTGTAATGAGTAGTGGGGCTGAATTTCATTGGAACGCCTTGACCAATCAGAGTGGTTCTACTTTAAATGCCTTTTCTGTAAAATTTGTCTATTGCAGCTAAGGTCCCTTTCACCGTGGAGCGTCACATATAACTTTTATTCCAACCTTGTTCTATAACTGTATAGGAACATTGTTGTGTAACTGGTCTAAACATCTGTTGCAATGCAACTCTATATAATATACTTGCAATTACAATGAAGAACATTTTTGTAACAACGTTACGTGTCAATTCTACAATACCAGAGTAATGGGAGCTTTTAAATTTCACGTACTTAAAAGCCTTGAAATTCGCTGCAATGTCTAGAAAATCTTCTATAAGCTTTGTTTATACCATTCTAAAACAAACGGTCACATTTAGTTTTCGTTGTAAAATGCAAAATATTTCTAAGCATCACCATAAGTAGTTAAAATCGTCTTATTTAGTTCTGTTTTTTCATTATATTATAGGTGAATATGTGTGGATAAGTATACTTGCATGAAAATCGAGATAATAATAAAATTTGTTTATGTTTTTATTTTTTAATTCAAATTTTGGCCTGTAAAAATTCTGTGTGGTAATAGGAGAATTAGTGTCAGCCCAAAGAATTGTCGTTACTATGTTACGGCTTTCGTTATTTTTTTGAAAATTGTAGAAGATATCACCTTATAAACAAAGTTTTAATTAAAATATAATTTTTGGTGGAAAAAGTGAAAAATTTAATTTTTTTTCAAAAATTTTGTAGGGGAGAGTGGTCAAGGTTACATGGATGGTCAAAGTTGGATAATTGTTTTATGACGATAACAAATTTAAGATTGCCCAGAGACCTGTTTTTCTTAAAAGTTAAAAATCTTAATTTTGTAAGACATCTATAATAATATCAAACCAATCTTATCAAATATAACTTGACATATGTGTCGGACTTAAGGGTCGTGGTCGTGGAATCTACCACTACAGTACAAATTATTGTACTTCTACATCATAAAAATAATAAAAATTTTTATTCTTTCATACCGATAACAAATTTAAGATTTTCCAAGAGACCTTTTCTCTTAAAAGTTTAGAAACTTATTTTTTTGAGACATACCATCTCTATAATACAATCCCATCAAATATAACTTGATATATGTGTCGCTCTTTAGGGTCGTGGTCGTGGAATCCACCACTACAGTACAAACTATTGAACTTCTACCTCATAAAAATAATAACAATTTTTATTGTTTTATACCTATAATAAATTTGAAATATGCCCAGAGACATGTTTCTTTTAAAAGTTTAAAAACCTAATTTTTTAAGACATCCTATCTCTATACTTCAAACCCATCAAATATAACTTGACATATGTGTCTGACTTTAGGGTCGTGGTCGTGGAATCCACCACTACAATACAAATTATTGTAATTCTACCTCATAAAAATAATAACAATTTTTATTGTTTTATACCTATAATAAATTTAAGATTGCCCAGAAACCTGTTTTTCTTAAAAGCTAAAAATTTTAATTTTGTAAGGCATATATAATAATATCAAATCAAATACCATCAAATATAACTTGACATATTTGTCGAACTTTAGGGTCGTGGTCATGGAATCCACCACTACAGTACAAATTATTGTTCTTCTACATCATAAAAATAATAACAATTTTTGTTGTTTTATACCGATAACAAATTAAAAATTTTCCAAGAGACCTGTTTCTTTCAAAAGTTTAAATAAATAATTATTTTAGACATCTAATCTCTATAATACAATCCCATCAAATTTAACTTCACATATGTGTCGCTCTTTTGGGTGGTGGTCGTGGAATCTACCACTACAGTACAAATTAATGTACTTCTACATCACAAAAGTAATAACAATTTTTATTGTTTTATACCGATAACAAATTTAAGATTTTCCAAGAGACCTGTTTCTTTTAAAAGTTTAAATAAATAATTATTTTAGACATCTAATCTCTATAATACAATCCCATCAAATTTAACTTGACATATGTGTCGCTCTTTAGGGTCGTGGTCGTGGAATCCACCACAACAGTACAAATTATTGAACTTCTACATCACAAAAGTATTAACAATTTTTATTTTTTTATATAGATAACAAATTTAAGATTTTCCAAGAGACCTGTTTCTATTAAAAGTATAAGTAGGGTAGAGTGCGGTGAAAAAGCCAGTGGTGCAAAAAAGCCATTTGGCTTTTATTTTGAAACTATTAAACTATTTTACCAGCCGTTTGAAATATAAGTTTAATTAAGTAAAACTAAACTTTTGATTCTAGTTTGGCTGTCGTATCGAGAGTATTATAGTTGATATTGTAATTTGTATTTTTTAACAGCTTGTTTCGATTTATTTCGATGACTGTGAATTGAAAGCAGGTAAACTTAACATAAAATACAATTTTAGAAGCTAAAACCTTTTCTAAATTATTTATTTGTTATACAGATAAAAGAAAAATATAATATTACAAAATTTGATAACAAAATATTTTGACAAAATCACCAAATGGCTTTTTCACTCCACCAGGTGGTGCAAAAAAGCCATATGCATTCATACGGATAACAATTTTGAGATTTTTCCAGAGACCTGTTTCTCTTAAATGATTAAAAACCTAATTTTTTAAGACATCCCATCTCTATAATACAATCCCTGGTAAAAATTTCGGACTAATTCCGGATTAAATACAGACTGATTAGTACGGATTAGTCCGAAAATTATACCAAAAAGGTCCGAAATTATCCGCGTTACTATGAAATCAATCCGAACGAAAACCTGAATCCGAAAATACTTCGGAGTAATCTTGAATGTCTACGAATTCAGTCCGTAAAGAATACGAAATCAGTCCGCAATAATCCGAATTTAATCCAGTTAAAAGATTTAATCCGAAACAAGTATGGAATAATCTAAAATCTGTATGCAAAGAATCCGGTAATAGTCAGCGTCAATCCGAATAATATCCGATCAAAACACACCAGTCAGAAAATAAGTATTATTATTATAAGAATTTGTATATATATACAATCCACAGGCAGTTCAATACAATCCATATTTATTCCAAGCAGACCGTTTTCGGATTAGCTGCGGATTCACTAGTTAAACCAACCGGATTACTTCTGCATTTACTAATTGCATATGATCTGACTGACTGCAGACTAAACCGGACTAATTACGGATTCAATAGTGATAAAAAACGGTATTGATTTCAAACTTAATTCATGGTGAAAAAACTCCACAATAAACCGTACTGTTGCGGATAAATTCCGGATTAGTCCGAAATCGGTCCTACTTTTTATTCAGGGTATTTTCAGGGTATTCAGGCATTGAATTAGTTGAATTGGAACGCTTTTTGGCAGAAAACTCTCGTTTATAATATCTCGCTAACCGATTAAGATTTTTGGACTCTTTTGGTCTGAAATTAAAGATGAGACTTAATGATCACACCTATATAAGCTTTAAATTTTTTCTGAAATTTTTAAAAAATATGCAGGAATTGAAAATAACTCCAAAAATTTTTTAATTTTTTTAAATTTGTCGATTGCTGCAATCTTTGTATAAATTATTAAAATTTTCAGTTATGTATCATTAATCGTAAAATTTAATAATCTTTCGAATGGTATATTTGTTAATTTTTTGACATTTGTATTTTAAAAAAATCGTAATTTAAAGATAGGTATGTTTTTAGGCCATGCGCGTGCAGCCGTACTGATAATTTCCGACTGTGGTGTAGCTCAGATGAAACTTTCCTTTTACACTGAAAGAATTTTAGGCAGGCTGCTGGCTTTTCCTGTCAGAAATTAGTGCCCCTACCACAGGGCTCGCAGCTCACCTCAAAAAAGCGAGCATCTACTCCCGAAAGGTGAGCAGCTGCTCACCTTTCCGGGAGTAGATGCTCGCCTTCTTGAGCTTAACTGCGAGCTAGGGGCAGAGAGCTCTAGCGGCACTCATATAAAGCCTGCAGCCTGCCAAAAATTCTTTCCGTGTAATAAAACGTCAATGGAATTAAAGTAATGCAAAAAAGTGAAATTTAAAAAAATTCGAGTTAAGCCCTTTTTGAAATTTATTCGAAATTAATAAAACAGCAAAAAATATGTCTTCTCTATAATTGTTCTTCCTCTTTTACGACTGACAGATATGTAGAACCTTCATCTGCGTTTATAAAAAAGAAAAATTTTTAAACAATAGATATTTGCTTACATTTTCTGCGCCCAAACGTAAAAAAAAAGTTTTTTCAAGATTTTGTTTTGAGATGGTTACGGAAATTCGTTTTGTTTGAATACAGGAGCTGGGGCGATTTCACAGTATAAAAATTTGGAAAATATAGGCCTAATCCTATAAGTTTTTGTTGACCTATGTTGGATCCATTTTTGAATAACTTTACGGCGCTTGAGGAGGGGTGTGCGTGAACGGCAATGTATGTGTCGCACTTTAGGGTAGTGGTCATGGAATCTACCACTACAGTAAAAACTATGGTATTTCTACATCATAAAAATAATAAAAATTTTATTGTTTGATACCAATAACAAATTTAAGATTTGCCCTGAGACCTGTTTCTGTTAAAATTATAAATACCTCATTATTTTAGTCATTCCATCTCTATTTAAGAATCCCATCAAATATAACTTGACATGTGTGTCAGACTTAAGGGTCGTGGTTGTGGAATCTACCACAACAGTACAAATTATTGTACTTCTACATCATAAAAATAATAACAATTTTTATTGTTTTATACCGATAACAAATTTAAGAATACCCAGAGACCTGTTTCTGTTAAAATTACACTCGACTCTCGGATCTTTTGCATTCAGTTCTTTTACACTCTCGCTTCTTTTGCATTTTTTCTCCCGCACCTTTTACTTTTTATATTAAATAAATAAATGACTATCAAATTGTCAAAACATTTATTTTACGATAATTTTGGTTATCTAAAGTAAATTAAAGCAGTTCCTTCATTATTTGATTAAAATTATATTAGAATTTAAATTATTATTAATGTAAATATTAAAACTAAACATAAATATTGTCATTAATTTACATATTTGGTTATACATATTGTTTTGTTTTGCGTTACCATGGCATTTGTTTTGGTAAAAGGTATGAGAGGATTTGGTCGCGTAAGTGCAAAAGAACCGAGAGTCGAGTGTATAAATATCTAATTATTTTAGATAACCCATCTCTATTTAAGAATCCCATCAAATATAACGTGACATATGTGTCGAACTTTAGGGTCGTGGTTGTGGAATCTACCACTACAGTACAAATTATGGTACTTCTACATCTTAAAAATAATAATAATTTTTATTGTTTTATACCAATAACAAATTTGAGATTTTCCCAAAGACCTGTTTCTGATGAAATTATAAATATTTAATTATTTTAGATATCCCATCTCTATTTAAGAATCCCATCAAATATGACTTGACATATGTGTCGGACTTTAGGGTCGTGGTCGTGGAATCTACCACTATAGTACAAATTATTGTACTTTTACATCATAAAAATAATAAAAAATTTTATTGTTTTATACCGATAACAAATTTAAGATTTGCCCAGAGACCTGTTTCTCTTAAAAGTTTAAAAACTTATTATTTTGAGACATCCCATCTCTAATATTACAATCTCATCAAATATATCTTAACATATGTGTAGCTTAATATATTTTTGAGACATCCCATCTCTTTTTATGAATCTCCTCAAGTCACTATATAAAAAACCGAATAGATTTCGGACTAATCCGAAATTTTTGTCCGAAACAGTGCGGTTTATAGTCAGTAAAGTGGTCGTTTATAACATATATATATATATATATGTATATACAAGGTATACAAGGTACTGTGCTGCGCTATTTTTAAGATTTAGATTATTAAAGCTAGCTTTTGCTAGTTGCTTGCTTATAAATTACCATTTTCTAAGTTTGGCAGTTTTTTTACAACCGTTGATTTTGGATTCTTCCATACTAGTTCCAGATTAAATTTTTTAACTGTATTTAATTAGGATTATTTTGGTTAATCAATACAAATGCATAGTAATAAGTTAGAGTAAATTATATCAGGCGATATTTAAAGAAAGCACTTGAAAAGAATTTTACTTTACCTACATGATTATGATTTTATGGTGCCCTTATAGATACTTCTTTATACTTAAAGGTAAAAAAATGGTTAAATTTGGCATAGATTTTGCAGTATCATTAAAGGCATTAAGGATCCTTTTTACTTGCAGCTTTAACAATAAATCAAAACTGCCATAAATTTTGAAACAAATTAAGGGCCATTATTTTATCGCTTATGACATGTAGGTAAAAGAAAAATGTAAAATTACATGTAGATTCGATGTAATGTAACAGACGTTTATGAGTCTCTTTTCATCTGTAGGTCAAAACTGCCCTCAAAATTGACCTAAATTTTGAGGGTAGCGGAAATTGTTTGTCAAATTTTGACGTTTAGGTCAATCCTGCCCTCAAAATTGACCTAAATTTTTAGGGTAGCCGAAATCGTTTGTCAAATTTTGACGTTTAGGTCAATACTGCCCCCAAAATTGACCTAAATTTTAAGGGTATCTGGAATTGATTGTACAATTTAGACGTTTAGGTCAATACTGCCCTTAAAATTGACCTAAATTTTAAGGATATCGAGAATTGTTTGTCAAATTTTGACGTTTTGGTCAAAACTGACTTCAAAATTGACCTAAATTTTGAGGGTAGCGGAAATTGTCAAATTTTGACGTCGACGTCAAAAATTCCCTCAAAATTGACCTGGATTTTGAGGTCGGCGGCAATATACCCCTTGACCTACGTATATGACATGAGGCCAACTTCAGAGCGATGACTTTTGACCTTTGATCTTTGACCACTAATACGTCCGGATTTAATCCGAATTAGTCAGAAATCTTAGAATACATATTTCGGATTGTTTCGTATTTTACCACACTAATAGCAAATTGAAGCGGACTAATGTTGGTTTCTTTGCGTACATATTCATTTTTTCATATACATTTTCGGATTCTTAGCAAACAGATTTCGGATTTTTTATTAGGGTGTTGTGGGGTGATGTGCAACACCGCCGATTTCTGATCTACAGTTCGATATTGAACAGAGCCAAGTATTGCCATTTGTTTGTGTCCTCAGTAACTTGATTTTGATATGTAACTCACGAGACAGCTCGCAACTAGGTTTACTGTACGTAAGTTGACTTAAATTTCTCGAACAGGAAATATTTCTCGCGCTTTACTTTTCTAGTCGTTACGTGAAGTGTTTTAATTTATTTTATAGATAAGAATGTGTTTATTGTTGGTTTTTAAGTGTTTCTAAATATCTGTTTATATTTTGTGTTTCCATTGCATTGTATTGCGTACAAATCATTTTTCGCAAAATATCATATTTGGGGTGTTGTGCAACATTTTTTTCTTTTTTATACTTAATGTACCACAACTGCGATTCACATGATGAATAAAAAATTCTGAGTTATTTTCCTTTAATTATATTCCTTATTCAGTTATGAATAAATAAAAAATTAAACAAAAAATTTTGTTTTCTTAGGTGAAGTCCCCACTTTTTAGAGGTCAACTATTAATTAATAAATTTTTTTAGCAGATTTCGATTAGTTTGCATTGAAAAAGCCTATAATTAATAATTAAAGAGATTTTCATCGATATTTATGTCTTACATACCTGAATTTTACTGGTGTTGCACATCACCCCAACTTTTTTAGAAAATGCAAAAACAGACGTTTTTGAAAAAGTGCAAAATTTGTGGGAAAAATTTGAAATTCTGAAAATCTAATAATGCAGAAACATTCTATTATAATGCCTCTAAATCATTAAATTTTGAAATATTTAAGAATTTAATTATTTGACATATTTTTCGTCCAACGAAAAAAAACGTTGCACATCACCGCATTAAGTGTTTTAATTAGATTAAATCCCGATTGTTGCATACAATTTTAGGATTATATGCATATAGTTTTCGGATTGTTTCTTACTTGTTTCGGAATATGATTTTGACACACTTGATTTCAAAATGTCACGGGCTAATATCGGATTTCTTGCTTACAGAGTTCGGATTAATTTTTTTTAGCTAGATTAATCTCGGATTGTTGCGGACTAATTAAGAACGGAATTCGTAGACATTCAGGATTACTCCAGAGTGTTTTTGGATTTATGGTTTTGTTTGGATTAATTTCAGAGTAACGCGGATAATTTTCGAACATTTTTTGAACAATTTTCTGACTAATCCGTACTAATCTGTATTATTTTTTATTAGGACATATAAGTACAAGACTACCTTGTAAAATTTTCAATTTGCAAAAGGATTTTAGGTAATTTATGAATGGCCTCTAACGATACATATAAGGTTTAAGCACGTTTTTCTCAAAATAACGTTTTTTCAAGTTGCGGACACTTTATCCCTGAATCTACTGAACCGATTTTAATAAATAATAACTCGTTTTGTTTGTTACCATGTCCTGTGTGTGTATTAACCGTAAAATAGTCAAAAAATTAAAAAGAACATTTTTGCAGACTAGAAAAATACTGAAAACATAGGGTATTTTAAAACAAATTATAAAAACATCTGCTATTTTTTTATTTTAGTCGCTTTTTCATGATTGGTGGTGGATTTCTATGCAAGACACCTTCCTTCTTAAAAAACAGTTTGGATATTTTGTTTTCGATTTGTCAATCTTGAGATAAACTGTTCGCAATTGGACAATTAACTTTTTGGAGTTTCGATCCATTATTTTTATTCTCCAAATATGTACTAATATAGACAAAAAACTTTTTCTCATATTTATAATAAAAGACCTAAGAAAAAAAATTTTTAAATTTGGTCTTTTAAGAGCCTTCTAAAGTGTAGTAGTACCTTAATAACACTTTCCTTTTTTCTCCGTGTACCGCTGGTTAACACTCGCGTTGAGTGTTATCAATCTTATACCTCTAAAGTACTCTCTAGAATTAGAAGCTAATATTTCTCTAACTGCTTATTTTGCAATGTTAGAAAATATATTAGTAGCAATGATTTATGACAAAAGACATGAAGTTCGATCAAAAGCAACTAGAAAAATTGTAGATGATAGAAAATGTTGAAAACGAAAATATTCCAGAGATAATTTTACCAAAATTAATATAATCAGCAAAAAACTTTTACGAGACAGGCGAAATGATTCTTTGTTTTGGAACACTTTAAAACATTACAAAGTCGACAGAAATCTGTTAATAGTAATAATTTTATAATACAAAAATTATGACTTTTGTGTTTTGTCAAAAAAGAGGATAGGATTAAAAAAGTTATTTTTCGGCTTTTTTTGAACTAGTGACTGAACTAGTAAATTTTACTAATATATTATAAGGAATTACTATTAATTAGTGAAATTTACTAATTGAAAATCAAAAGACAGTCACTAATTCAAATTAGTTTACATTTTTACTAATTCAAGTTTAGAGAGTGGTCACGGAACCTACCACTACATGTCAAATGTCTTGTTAACAATTTAAAAATAATAAATAAAATAGTCAATATCATGCACATTCGTGACTTAATACCGAAACCCTAATTTATAAGTTTCTCAAATATAATGAAACTCAACCTTTATTTTTTCTAGGTGTAAAACGATCTGATTAACACACTATGTTCCGGTCGTGGAACCTGCCAATACATGTTAAATGCCTTGCTAATAATGTAAAAATAAAGAATAACATTGCAAACAATATTTACTTTCGTGAGTCGATGCCTATACCACAATTTACAACTTTTCAAATATCGTTAAACTCAAACTTGAGGTTTTAAAGTATTTTAATTTAATTAGTTGAATTTCCATGTATAATGTTTATTTTTAATTTTTCAACAATTTATTAATTCATTGTTCAAGTATCTTTATTAAAATACAATTACGATTTATTATTATTTATTTATTTTTGGTTTGGAAAATCTGTTAATATTATCTGCTACATATAAGTATATTTTATGTTTATTGAGACATATAATAACAAACTTTTGATTTAAATATTCCACGACCGGGGCGTATCTAAAATGAGGCGGAATGTATGGAAAAGTGGTGGGTGGTACCATGGCATCTGACATGTGTATAAAGTCCACCCAAGTCGTAGACACTATGCGGTCGTGGAATTACACGTTACATATAAAAGTTTCCCACGACCGTCGTGGAACCTGCCAATGGTCGTGGAAACTGCCACTTCGTCTCAGAAATGGTTGTGGAACCTGCCACTACACATACATATATATATATATATATATATATATATATATATATATATATATATATATATATATATATATATATATATATACAAAACACTTTTAACCTACGATAAAAAAATATTTTAATTAAAGGCGGAATTAATGCGGTTTAGCGTTATGATGTAAATAATATAATATTGTCATACATATTTGTTCTTGATATTGGCTGAATAATGTAATAATATAAACGATTTCCCAATAACAAATATGTAAATAGATTTTTTAGACTAATTTGAGTATTTTTGAAAAATTTTACAATTATTTTTCGGAGAAATCAATTAAGAAAGGAATCTTACGATAACAAATAAATATTTTTTAATTAAAAAATATATTGAAAGATTATTATTATAGTTATGTTGTGTTATTAACTGTACGGACATGTATATATATATATATATATATATGAATAGTCGTTCGTATACATTAATAACAGCCCTTGCCCTGGTTCATGTCTGTCCATTTTAAACAATTTTAACAATTAAAATTATTAAAGTGTAAAAAATTATTAATTTTATTAAGTTTTGTAACGCTCCATCCGGTTTTGAAAATTCGAAAAAAAATTTGTCAGTAAATTGCTAATAACAAATAAACTATGTAATTAAATAAAAATCCCAAATGATGCCTTAAAGAATGTATTTTTAAAGATGTGTGTAAAATTTGAAGCAAATAGGTTGAAAACTGCACAAGTTGAAAATTAACAATTTACGAATTTCTTCGGGAAATAATCTTTCAATATTAAGAAAAAATAAAGAAAGAAGGCTTTTCTTTATTTCCAAAAAAACAAAAATAATAATTCGCGCGCTCTTGCGAATAAAGTCGAAAGTTCGCGAACTTGTCGGAGATTCACGAAGCGTTCTCAAGATTTTCCGAATGGCAACCGTCCATTATGGTGACTCTTTGTGTATATAGTTCTTATATTGTTGTTCTGACAGTTGGCTAGGCCTAAATTAATTTAAGAAGAAGTTCTTATATGCTGGTTCAAATCGTACCATGGAAACCGGTGATCTTCCTGTAACATTAGGCACTCGGGCCTTTGATGGAAAAGTGGATGATGATGGCTACGAATATGTAGTCCATAACCGAGATGAAAAATCCATGTAAGTATTTTCTTTTGTTTGTATTCAATTTATTATTATTGTATTAAAATTGCGACGAAACATAACCTCAGAATTTTGCGTCCAAGTATTTCGTTTCGATATAATGAGTTTTCGTGGCTTATTTTCACTCTTACAATTTATTCACTTTTTCGAACTGCCATTAGGTTTGTAGTCAAGTGAAAAAAAAATCTTTTTTGTAGGTTTTGTTCAAGGTTTTCAAAATAATTGACGTCATGAAGAATTAGAGATTATGGTTCAAGTAATTTATTCGTTTCTTAAAATTCATTGTGGTATATCATTTTTATTTTTCATTAATGGTTTTTTTTGTTACAAATTAGAAAATATAAATGAAAATTATAAAAAAATTTTACTTCCAAATGTCAACTTGAAATTTAAAAAAATTCACTTATTTGAACTAAAATTAATTATTATTTATTATTTTTGAAAATTGTAATAAAATACGCGGAGACAAATTTTATTAAAATTGATTGACTTTGTTATTCCATTAGATAAATTGTATTTGATTCGCGAGTTTCTCTATTAAAAATACAAGCTATTTACCGTTCACGTAAGTAATACATAATAAAATTACACTACATAAAAAATAATAATTTGCATATTTTAATACCAAATATATGCAGTTCGATTAAAATATAAATTTAGTTAGAGTATTTAATTTTATGGTTATTTGAGTTAATTTTTTCAAAATAATACATGTAAATACTAAAAAAAAAAAGAAAAACTTGTACATTTGAAGAAAAAGGCTTCGGAGATGAGAAATGAATTTTTTTCACATTTATTCGCATTATGGCAGAATTAAAATATATTTTTTGTGAGTAAAACATACAAACTTCACACCATAATTTTATAATTTCATCAAAAACAATCTTTTAATCTCACTTGTATATCAGTATATTCATTCAATCATTTAATAAACAAGAAAGCGTTGGAGATGAAATCGAATTTTTACTCGGACCATAATTTAAATTTAAATTATTTATAAAACAATAATTTTCCTTCTATTTGTATATAATGTTTTACGAAAAGTAAACATCAGATTCTTAGGAGAGTAGATTTTAGAAAATTAATCGAGACATAAAAAAATTTCAATTTCAGAAGTATCACCGCATACACTTTTTTGAACGATTGTTTACATTGTTTAACCTTTTCAGTCAATACGTATGTAAAACATTATAAGTTGGGACTATGTCGAGTACGGGCGACCTCAAAGAATGACGTTTTTTCGATAAATAAAAATAAAAAGCATACACACCCGCCCAATAAGCAAAATGTGAAGATTAAAGCTTTTAAACGGGACTTGTATACAAAAGTCATCAATTCAAAAGAAACTTTTCGAAAATGCTACGATAACATCCGACAATTGTAAGTATTAATTTAATTCAATTAATTTCCCCGCCACAGAAATTTTAACACGATTTATAGAACAATATATTAATTAGGAAAGGTAAATTATTTCGTCATAAAAGATAATTAATCATAACCTCCAATTCACAACAATTTAAAAAGGTAGGAATTAAATCGGAAATTCTTTAAAAATTAAATTTTCTAAGTAAATTCAAAATGAAAGCTTAGTTATGCAGTTTCTATATATATATATATATATATATATATATTGATGTTTATGTTATGAAGCCTGGAGCAATGATATTTTATTGTTGAGAGGGGGTTAGGGGATACCGGGGCGTAATGGATCAGGGGCGTAATGAATCACTTTAATTTATTCAAAAGTGATACGTCAGAGTAATTTCGGTTTCCGATCAAAATAATGTACTTGGTATATACTGTAAGTTTTGTACCAAGTTTCATTGTTAAATTCATTTATTATTGTTAAAAATATGGTAAAAAAAGTGATTTCGACGATTGAAAGTAAATTTTTTGAAGTTTTTGTTTTTTTGTTATATCTTTTTCAAAATTACTTGTAAAAAATTTTTGTATATCAGGTTTTGAGCTTTAAACATTTGTTCTTAAAGAACAATTGACAATTTATGTTTAATACTTACGGTATTGATAAAAAATAACTAAATTTTCAACAAACATCTCCGGGGCGTATTGGCTCGCTTATTCTATTAAGAAAAACCTATTATTTTTAAAATTTTAATAAAATAATTCTGTCAAGTTTAGTTTCTTTTAATTTATATATTAATAAGTACCAATGATAACCCTTTATTAAAAAAATAACTGGAAAATAGATTTTGCATTTCGATACAACTTTTTAAAATTTGAAAATTTCATGAAAATGTTTAAAGTTTTAATTAAATATGTTCCATTTTTAAAATTCTTTGTTATAAATGTACAATAGAAACCAAAATTGTCAATACTGTAATAATATTTCATGATCTAAATTATAATTTCATTCCTGATTCAATACGCCCCAGGTAGTGATCCATTACGCCCCGGCCTGAGGGGCAAGAATGCAAGAATGAGGAAGTTAAGCAACAAAAAGTGAAAAGTGATTCATTACGCCCCGGTCTCCCCTAATTAGTAGAGTTTTTTGTAAATTCTAACTGCGGATCCGATATCATCGAGTTTTCTAAAAAGTAGCTGTCGTTTTGGATCCGCAACTTTTTATTTTAAAAGACTGACATCATAAATGTAATCATCAATTTTAATAATTTTCTTGTGACAAGTTTTAAACGAGTCAGATTATTATTTTTTTAATTGAAATTTTTGATTCGCCATTATTTTAAAAAATATACATCGGATTTTTTGTTAAAAAATTCTGTCTTTCACATTGACATTTCACTTTGACTTTTATTTTATTTCACTAAATACAGATTGCGACCTTCTGCGCAAATTCTGTACCATTATTATAGCTCGAAAATTTTAAAATTAAACACAGTAGATGTTATAAATAATTTGTCAATTTTTCGATAATACATTAGTATTAAACTATTATAAATGTTTTAATTTAAAATATTTATTTTTACAAAAATTTATTTTCTTAATTTTAATTTTTATAAAATGCTGTTTTAAGTTTAATTATTAAATTAAGATTCTTTTTGAACACATGAATTAATTAAACAAAAAACAAGTTTTTAATCTATTCACATCTTAAAGAACATCTACATAATCATAATTAAATTGCACGAATTATTACACTTTTAAAAATAATTTAGTCTATTAAAAATAAAATATGTCATAAAAATTTAATGAAGATTATAAGAATTTAAAATACACACAAATACAAACCATATTCTAAACGTAATTAAGACTTGATTGCACCAAAATACTAACCTTACAAATTTTATAAATTTCATGAAATATTTCATCGATCATAAATTTCTAGATCTGAAACTTTCAAAACGAAAGTTTCCAATTGATAGTTACAACGACACATTGCTAAATTTAGTGTAAATTTATCATTAAAAGATTAAAAAAACATAAGGGCAATTTTCAAAATAGGGTACGTTTAGGGGTCAAAATTAAAAAAGTGAACTTTTTGGGAAATAGAAGACAGACTGTAAAGTCTAAATAACAAATTTACTGAAGAAAGTTTGAAAGGATATTTTATAAATAAAATACAACAACAAAATTTTATTTTTATTCAAATATAGTAGTCGGATATAACTATTCAAAATTACTATTAGAGTAACAATTTTTATGAAAATTTCATTTTATGTATTTAATACATAAAATTAATATTTATTCGTCGTTTTAATTGTCATTTTCAAGAATGGGCATACCAGGCAAACAAGAATTTAATACTTTGATGCGTATTTTCTTTAACAATTTTGTTTAAAATCAGATTATTTTTAGTGGATTTACAGAATCTAAGAGTAGACTAAAGTATTTAACATAAACCATTCTATTTGATTCATATTAGAGTAATTGAAAGAATAAAATCTTTTTTAAAATGCTAGAATTTTTGCAATAAATATTTTAAAAAATCTAAATAAAAAAGCAATTTTTAAAACTATTAATGGTAATCAATTTTACCAGAAATATCACAAACATTTTGTGAGAGTACATAATTTTTTGAGCAAGTTGTATTTTCTTTAAAAAAAGATTTTATCAACAAATAATAATATTGTATGAAAAATTTCAATTTACAACTAAAAAGTAGGTAATTTTTAAGATCATTATAAATCAAATAGTTACTTTTTTAAAATACATTTAAAGGTCATTATTTAGTCAGTCACTTATTCAAAAAAAATTATTTTACATAAGTATTTTTGCTAAGAGAAAAATGTTTATTATTTTAGTCGACTTTAAAGTAAGTTAAGAAATAATCAAATTTTGAAGATTTCTCTTAAGAAATAATACATTCTTAAAAATAAATTAATTTTTTGGCAACGAAGACACAACTTTTTGTTCAGAGTTTTTTTTTTATTTTTTACATACTCTAAAATTTAACGACTTGAAAACTTTCTTATAGAAAATATTCTTCATACAGATTGTGGATATAAAAAATGCTCTTGCATTTCCGCCGAATATATCAAAATTAAGTAATGGAAAAAATAATAAATTTATATTTAATGCAATTAAATATTTAATTTTAAATTTTGACGTCGAAAAATAAAGTTTTTTGTTCAAAAATTACCAAATTAAATTTCGTCTATTAAATTAATAATTTTTTAAATTTCAGAAAATGTGACTACTTTCTCAAAAATTACTTCTGCACCCACAAAATAATGAAACTGTTTTACAATTATTGAATAATTAAACGTAATTTAAGTATGTGATAATTTTCATAAAATGAATAATTTCATAGTTTAACAAAATCTTTTTATAAATAGGTCTTTATAAAAAAGATACTTCAAAATTCATAAACTTCATATTTTGGTAGTTAAATATTAAAAAAAAATATTTGTTTTTAAAAATTTTGTTATTAATTTATGAAAATGTTAACACAATTGTAATTTTATAAAATTTATGTAATAATTTTTTGACAATCATTTGGATAAAAATAGGGGTTATTTTAATATATATATTATTGAAAAATTATAGCATTAAGATATTACAATTTCTTATTTAAGGCACTTAAAATTTTAAGTCATAACACTTTCCTGGTTTCTTCCTTTATCCCCTCTTTTCATATAATATGATTCACTTCTTTTGGTCTTTCCTACTACTGGCATTTTCAAACTGTTCTATCGTTTTGCGAACTGAGCTGCAGAAAGTACGTTTAAGGGACCATAAGCACACTGTTGCTATAAGAAAAGAATTGTGACCTATTTCAAAAAAGTGGTGTGTGTTCCATTTCAAAGAGAAATTTGAGGTAAGTTTTTGTGTTTGTTTAAATAATTTTGTGACATTGTACTATTTATAAAACAAGTATTAATATTTTATTATAAAATAATAATTTTAAAAGAAATATAAAGACGTATGAAAGGAAAAGAATATGTTTTGTACATATACTCATTTATATAACGTTATTTCAGTTATATTAGAGAAATAATAAAATTAATTTAATTTAAAAATAGTAAATCAGTAAGTATTATTAAATTGAGTAATAACATCTATTATAAATTAATATTTTAATTTAACTCTAAAGGTTAAGAATCTTATATTCATGTAAAGATCAGTTTATTTATTTTTATTATTCTTATCTTCTTCTAAATACTTATTAATTTAATTATCCTTTACAAAATTGAAGAACGTATGTTGTGAAATGTGATATATTTCGAATAAAAATTTCATTCTAATTCCAAAATTATATTTCTGTATAAATTTAAAAACATTATTGTTATCTGGCAGTACAGATGTGTTACATTAAGAAATAATGTTTTATTGCTTTTATTATTTTTTCATATTAATATATATTGTTTATTTAAAAAGTAAATTAGTGTACTGATATATTGCCATATCGTTATTAATATAACATACATACATACATACATACATACATACATACATACATACATACATACATACATACATACATACATACATACATACATACATACATACATACATACATACATACATACATACATACATACATACATACATACATACATACATACATACCATTGTTATATGCCCTACTACTGTTATAACTACCCAACTTACTTTTATTTTATAGAAATATGGAAATGTCAACAAAATGAAGCTATAGATGCGGTGGAGTTTTGGGACAAAACAGTGTATGTATCTTAAATATTTATTTCCCATTGTAATGTATAATTTTTTGATAAGATTAAATATGTTTCATAAATAGAGAATTACTTTCCCTGAAAAAATTCTTTTTGCAGAAAAATATAAACGTTTTTACAGAAAATGAGCAAAATTTATGAATTTTTATGAATTTATAAAAATTAAAAATTATAACACTTCCAGAATTCAATTATTTTTAACAATATTCAACAAAACTTCATCTCTGAATCAATTAATTTAAATAATTTTCCAAAAGTTCTTCTAGAATTCAATTATTTAATTACAAAAACTCAAGTTTTTATAACAATCGTAACTCTCCATAGTTTTTTTCTTAAGTTTATTAATATATACAATTTTTAAAAAATAAAGAAATTTTTTTAAAATTAATTTTTTTTAATGTTTAAAAATAATTTTTTGCAAGATAATAGTTTTTCAATTTTTAAAAAATTTTTAAAGTATTAAAATTTGGTATAATCTTTTAGAAATAATTAAATTTTTTCAAAATGTAAATAAAAATGATTAAATTTTTGAAGAATATTAATTATAAACAGGACCATGATTTCTCATAAATTTTAATGAGTCTAAAAAGTAAATTTTCAAAAAAAATTTTATTTACATTAATCGAAGATGATTCAATCTTAAAAAATTATTATAAAACAATTCTAATAATTAGTTTTTGAAAAATATTTTAATGTAAATTTTCGAAAATAATTTAATTTCTCAAAAGAATTTTTGTGTAATTTTAAAAAACTAATTAATATTTTAATAACAATAATTAAAAATCTGGAACATGATTGTTTTTTCCAAAATGTTAAAAATAATTCTAAAAATATTATTTTTGTATGTATTTGAATTTTTTGGAAAGATGTAATTGGAAATTCTAAAAATATTAAATTTTAAAAAATTAAAAGCTAATTTTCAATAATTTTCATTTTTAAATTTACCTTTGAAGATTTTTTATTAAAATTTTTGAAATTTCAATTATTTTCAAAATTTGCCATTAAAATTCTTAAAAAAATTGATTTCCAAAAATTGGAACAAAATACTTAAAAAAAATTAATTATTTTCAATGAAATTTTTACAAAATTTCAACTATTCAAAAAGATTTTTATTACACTTGAAAAATTTAATTATGTTAAAAAAGAATTAAAAAACAATTTGAATTATTTAATAATTTGAAAGATTTGTTTATAGTTATTTTTCACATTACATATAAAAATCAAAATAAGTTGCAATTTTTCACTAAAAATTGTTTGTATTTTGTTGCAATGTTTGAAAAAAAAAATTAAAAAAGTCGCAATTTTTTTAAATAAGTCGAAAAAAAAAAGTCTTAATTTTTCTTAATTTCCTTCACAAAATTTTGTTTCCTGACATTTTTCCAGACTTTTACTGACAAAAAACTTGTTTCCCTGAATGGCGAAAGTTTTAACGTTTAAAATTTTTTTAAATAGTAAAAAAGAGACATATTATTTTTAGACAAAAATTCACATTTATGCGATAATTATCCAAATAGTGTTAAATTATGCAATGAAAAAAAATCATGTATAAAAGTATAATTATGCGATCACAAATCACATTTATTTTGCTTGAATTCTTAATAATATACAAAAAACCAAAGTTATGCTCAGTTTAAGAAGATTATGCGATTATGTGACTTGCATAAAGTTCGAGTCTCTATTCATAAATATTCGTAAGCTGAATTTTTTTCAGTATACGACAAATTTTTTCAAATTGCGGAACCATAAAATAATTATTTTTTCAGAGAATTGATTGGATATGTATCAAGTGTTGTGCCCAGAAGATCTGCCGGCAAAACCGAATGTTTCAAATTTTATTTAAATAACAATTATGGAAGGAAAATCCAATGCGTTGTTTGGGGGAAGGATGACATTGACGTCTTGCAAGATAAAATTGGAAAAAATGCGGTTAGTATGTTATATCAAATTATTACATTCATCAATCTTAAAAAATGTTTGAATTTCTTTATTTTTTCTAAAATATGTAAATGTTAGGTCGCATGATTCTCGCTATGCTCATTTTCACACGATTGTTTTTGTAGATTAAGGGGGAAAAAGCAGTTGTGAGATTCCATTGAAATATGCCTATTTTTAGGTACCATTTTCTGTGCAATTTTGAAAAAAATAATTACAAAAAAGCGAGTAATTATTTTTTCAAAATGGCACAGAAAATTCAGAAATAATTTTTTTTATCAAACGATCAGATTTTAGTTCTTTGTATATAAAATCAGCAGAAAAAGAGTATGATGGAAAAATAATCATTTGAAGCTGAGAAAATGGTACCTTAAAATAGGTATATTTCAATGGAATTTACAACTGCTTTTTATCTTTAATGAATGGATTCCTATAAAATATAAAGAAAGAAATATAAATACAAAGTACAGACATATGCAAAAATATTAATGTACTAAATTAATTATTATTAATTATTTGGAAAAATGTGAGGTTATATGTGACCGTCACCATTTGAATTCTCTATAAAAATTTCCAATTCATAATTAATTGAACAAACATCAACGTTTTTGCATTTCATTCTACTTCTTAATTATATTTTTAACTTCTTAACAGGCTATTATTAAAATTTACTTACCAATTTTCCTCAGGTAATTTAGAAATTTTTGTTAATATTAATTTCTAAATATTTCAGATTCTCCAAATTGATGGAGCTTGTGCTCGAGTGTTCCAACAAAAACCGGAGTACAACTATGGAAATGTCA
>CM065483.1:43387782-43452782 GCA_032873175.1 Leptopilina drosophilae
AAGAAAAACATGTCTCTGGTCAAATCTTAAATTTTGTTATAAGTATAAAACAATAAAAATTGTTACTAATTTTGTGATGTAGAAGTACAATAATTTGTACTGTGTGGTGGATTCCACGACCACGATCCTAAAGTCTGACACATATGTCAAGTTCTATTTGGTGGGATTGTATTTTATAGATTAGATGTCCAAAACAATTATGTATTTAAACTTTTAAAAGAAACAGGTCGCTTGGAAATCTTAAATTTGTTAACGGTATAAAACAAGAAAAATTATTATTATTATTATTATTAGGTAGAAGTACAATAATTTGTACTGCAGTGGTGGATTTCACGACCACGACCCTAAAGTCTGACACATATGTCAAGTTCTATTTTGTAGGATTGTATTATATAGATTAGACGTCTAAAACAATTATGTATTTAAACTTTTAAAAGAAACAGGTCGCTGGGAAATCTTAAATTTGTTAACGGTATAAAACAAGAAAAATTATTATTATTATTATTAGGTAGAAGTACAATAATTTGTACTGCAGTGGTGGATTTCACGACCACGACCCTAAAGTCTGACACATATGTCAAGTTCTATTTGGTGGGATTGTATTATATAGATTAGACGTCTAAAACAATTATGTATTTAAACTTTTAAAAGAAACAGGTCGCTGGGAAATCTTAAATTTGTTAACGGTATAAAATAAGAAAAATTATTATTATTATTATTAGGTAGAAGTACAATAATTTGTGCTGTAGTGGTGGATTCCACGACCACGACCCTAAAGTTCGAAACATTTGAAAAGTTATAATTGATGGTATTTGATTTGATATTATTATCGATGTCTTACAAAATTAAAATTTTTAGCTTTTAAGAAAAACAGGTCTCTGGTCAAATCTTAAATTTTGTTATAAGTATAAAACAATAAAAATTGTTACTAATTTTGTGATGTAGAAGTACAATAATTTGTACTGTGTGGTGGATTCCACGACCACGATTCTAAAGTCTGACACATATGTCAAGTTCTATTTGGTGGGATTGTATTTTATAGATTAGATGTCTAAAACAATTATGTATTTAAACTTTTAAAAGAAACAGGTCGCTTGGAAATCTTAAATTTGTTAACGGTATAAAACAAGAAAAATTATTATTATTATTATTATTAGGTAGAAGTACAATAATTTGTACTGCAGTGGTGGATTTCACGACCACGACCCTAAAGTCTGACACATATGTCAAGTTCTATTTGGTGGGATTGTATTATATAGATTAGATGTCTAAAACAATTATGTATATAAACTTTTAAAAGCAACAGGTCGCTGGGAAATCTTAAATTTGTGAACGGTATAAAACAAGAAAAATTATTATTATTATTATTAGGTAGAAGTACAATAATTTGTACTGCAGTGGTGGATTTCACGACCACGACCCTAAAGTCTGACACATATGTCAAGTTCTATTTGGTGGGATTGTATTATATAGATTAGATGTCTAAAACAATTATGTATTTAAACTTTTAAAAGAAACAGGTCTCTTGGAAATTTTAAATTTGTTATCGGTATAAAACAATAAAAATTGTTATTATTATTATAAGGTAGAAGTACAATAATTTGTACTGTAGTGGTAAATTGCACGACCACGACCATATAGTCTGACACATATGTCAAGTTCTATTTGGTGGGATTGTATTATAGAGATTAGATGTCTAAAACAATTTTGTATTTAAGCTTTTAAAAGAAACAGTTCTCTTGGAAAATCTTAAATTTGTTATCGACATAAAACAAGAAAAATTATTATTATTATTATTAGGTAGAAGTACAATAATTTGTACTGCAGTGGTGGATTTCACGACCACGACCCTAAAGTCTGACACATATGTCAAGTTCTATTTGGTGGGATTGTATTATATAGATTAGATGTCTAAAACAATTATGTATTTAAACTTTTAAAAGAAACAGGTCTCTTGGAAATTTTAAATTTGTTATCGGTATAAAACAAGAAAAATTATTATTATTATTATTATTAGGTAGAAGTACAATAATTTGTACTGTAGTGGTGGATTCCACGACCACGATCCTAAAGTTTGACACATATGTCAAGTTATATTTGGTGGGATTGTATTATAGAAATTAGGTGTCTAAAATAATTATGTATTTAAACTTTTAAAAGAAACAGGTCTCTTGGAAATTTTAAATTTGTTATCGGTATAAAACAAGAAAAATTATTATTATTATTATTATTAGGTAGAAGTACAATAATTTGTACTGTAGTGGTGGATTCCACGACCACGATCCTAAAGTTTGACACATATGTCAAGTTATATTTAGTGGGATTGTATTATAGAAATTAGGTGTCTAAAATAATTATGTATTTAAACTTTTAAAAGAAACAGGTCTCTTGGAAATTTTAAATTTGTTATCGGTATAAAACAATAAAAATTGTTATTATTTTTAGAAGGTAGAAGTACAATAATTTGTACTGTAGTGGTAAATTGCACGACCACGACCATATAGTCTGACACATATGTCAAGTTATTTTTGATGGGATTAAATTATAGAGATGGGATGTCTCAAAAAATTAGATTTTTAAACTTTTAAAAGAAATAGGTCTCTGGGCAAATTTTAAATTTATTATAGGTAAAAAAGCAATAAAAATTGTTACTACTTTTTTATGTAGAAGAACAATAATTTATACTGTTGTGGTGGATTCCATGACCACGACCCTAAAGTTCGATACATATGTCAATTTATATTTAATGGTATTTGATTTGATATTATTATAGATGCCTTACAAAATTAAAATTTTTAACTTTTAAGAAAAACAGGTGTCTGCTCAAATCTTAAATTTGTTATAAGTATAAAGCAATAAAAAATTGTTACTTCTTTTGTGATGTAGAAGTACAATAATTTGTACTGTGTGGTGGATTCCACGACCACGATCCTAAAGTCTGACACATATGTCAAGTTTTATTTGGTGGGATTGTATTTTATAGATTAGATGTCTAAAACAATTATGTATTTAAACTTTTAAAAGAAACAGGTCGCTTGGAAACCTTAAATTTGTTAACGGTATAAAACAAGAAAAATTATTATTATTATTATTATTAGGTAGAAGTACAATAATTTGTACTGCAGTGGTGGATTTCACGACCACGACCCTAAAGTCTGACACATATGTCAAGTTCTATTTGGTGGGATTGTATTATATAGATTAGACGTCTAAAACAATTATGTATTTAAACTTTTAAAAGAAACAGGTCGCTGGGAAATCTTAAATTTGTGAACGGTATAAAACAAGAAAAATTATTATTATTATTATTAGGTAGAAGTACAATAATTTGTACTGCAGTGGTGGATTTCACGACCACGACCCTAAAGTCTGACACATATGTCAAGTTCTATTTGGTGGGATTGTATTATATAGATTAGATGTCTAAAACAATTATGTATTTAAACTTTTAAAAGAAACAGGTCTCTTGGAAATTTTAAATTTGTTATCGGTATAAAACAATAAAAATTGTTATTATTTTTATAAGATAGAAGTACAATAATTTGTACTGTAGTGGTAAATTGCACGACCACGACCATATAGTCTGACACATATGTCAAGTTCTATTTGGTGGGATTGTATTATAGAGATTAGATGTCTAAAACAATTTTGTATTTAAGCTTTTAAAAGAAACAGTTCTCTTGGAAAATCTTAAATTTGTTATCGACATAAAACAAGAAAAATTATTATTATTATTATTAGGTAGAAGTACAATAATTTGTACTGCAGTGGTGGATTTCACGACCACGACCCTAAAGTCTGACACATATGTCAAGT
Organism: Leptopilina drosophilae; assembly: GCA_032873175.1. NCBI lineage: Eukaryota > Metazoa > Arthropoda > Insecta > Hymenoptera > Figitidae > Leptopilina > Leptopilina drosophilae. The sequence goes on from CM065483.1 coordinate 43,391,599, forward strand.
TCTATTTGGTGGGATTGTATTATATAGATTAGATGTCTAAAACAATTATGTATTTAAACTTTTAAAAGAAACAGGTCTCTTGGAAATTTTAAATTTGTTATCGGTATAAAACAAGAAAAATTATTATTATTATTATTATTAGGTAGAAGTACAATAATTTGTACTGTAGTGGTGGATTCCACGACCACGATCCTAAAGTTTGACACATATGTCAAGTTATATTTGGTGGGATTGTATTATAGAAATTAGGTGTCTAAAATAATTATGTATTTAAACTTTTAAAAGAAACAGGTCTCTTGGAAATTTTAAATTTGTTATCGGTATAAAACAAGAAAAATTATTATTATTATTATTATTAGGTAGAAGTACAATAATTTGTACTGTAGTGGTGGATTCCACGACCACGATCCTAAAGTTTGACACATATGTCAAGTTATATTTGGTGGGATTGTATTATAGAAATTAGGTGTCTAAAATAATTATGTATTTAAACTTTTAAAAGAAACAGGTCTCTTGGAAATTTTAAATTTGTTATCGGTATAAAACAATAAAAATTGTTATTATTTTTAGAAGGTAGAAGTACAATAATTTGTACTGTAGTGGTAAATTGCACGACCACGACCATATAGTCTGACACATATGTCAAGTTATTTTTGATGGGATTAAATTATAGAGATGGGATGTCTCAAAAAATTAGATTTTTAAACTTTTAAAAGAAATAGGTCTCTGGGCAAATTTTAAATTTATTATAGGTAAAAAAGCAATAAAAATTGTTACTACTTTTTTATGTAGAAGAACAATAATTTATACTGTTGTGGTGGATTCCATGACCACGACCCTAAAGTTCGATACATATGTCAATTTATATTTAATGGTATTTGATTTGATATTATTATAGATGCCTTACAAAATTAAAATTTTTAACTTTTAAGAAAAACAGGTGTCTGCTCAAATCTTAAATTTGTTATAAGTATAAAGCAATAAAAATTGTTACTTCTTTTGTGATGTAGAAGTACAATAATTTGTACTGTGTGGTGGATTCCACGACCACGATCCTAAAGTCTGACACATATGTCAAGTTTTATTTGGTGGGATTGTATTTTATAGATTAGATGTCTAAAACAATTATGTATTTAAACTTTTAAAAGAAACAGGTCGCTTGGAAACCTTAAATTTGTTAACGGTATAAAACAAGAAAAATTATTATTATTATTATTATTAGGTAGAAGTACAATAATTTGTACTGCAGTGGTGGATTTCACGACCACGACCCTAAAGTCTGACACATATGTCAAGTTCTATTTGGTGGGATTGTATTATATAGATTAGACGTCTAAAACAATTATGTATTTAAACTTTTAAAAGAAACAGGTCGCTGGGAAATCTTAAATTTGTGAACGGTATAAAACAAGAAAAATTATTATTATTATTATTAGGTAGAAGTACAATAATTTGTACTGCAGTGGTGGATTTCACGACCACGACCCTAAAGTCTGACACATATGTCAAGTTCTATTTGGTGGGATTGTATTATATAGATTAGATGTCTAAAACAATTATGTATTTAAACTTTTAAAAGAAACAGGTCTCTTGGAAATTTTAAATTTGTTATCGGTATAAAACAATAAAAATTGTTATTATTTTTATAAGATAGAAGTACAATAATTTGTACTGTAGTGGTAAATTGCACGACCACGACCATATAGTCTGACACATATGTCAAGTTCTATTTGGTGGGATTGTATTATAGAGATTAGATGTCTAAAACAATTTTGTATTTAAGCTTTTAAAAGAAACAGTTCTCTTGGAAAATCTTAAATTTGTTATCGACATAAAACAAGAAAAATTATTATTATTATTATTAGGTAGAAGTACAATAATTTGTACTGCAGTGGTGGATTTCACGACCACGACCCTAAAGTCTGACACATATGTCAAGTTCTATTTGGTGGGATTGTATTATATAGATTAGATGTCTAAAACAATTATGTATTTAAACTTTTAAAAGAAACAGGTCTCTTGGAAATTTTAAATTTGTTATCGGTATAAAACAAGAAAAATTATTATTATTATTATTATTAGGTAGAAGTACAATAATTTGTACTGTAGTGGTGGATTCCACGACCACGATCCTAAAGTTTGACACATATGTCAAGTTATATTTGGTGGGATTGTATTATAGAAATTAGGTGTCTAAAATAATTATGTATTTAAACTTTTAAAAGAAACAGGTCTCTTGGAAATTTTAAATTTGTTATCGGTATAAAACAAGAAAAATTATTATTATTATTATTATTAGGTAGAAGTACAATAATTTGTACTGTAGTGGTGGATTCCACGACCACGATCCTAAAGTTTGACACATATGTCAAGTTATATTTGGTGGGATTGTATTATAGAAATTAGGTGTCTAAAATAATTATGTATTTAAACTTTTAAAAGAAACAGGTCTCTTGGAAATTTTAAATTTGTTATCGGTATAAAACAATAAAAATTGTTATTATTTTTAGAAGGTAGAAGTACAATAATTTGTACTGTAGTGGTAAATTGCACGACCACGACCATATAGTCTGACACATATGTCAAGTTATTTTTGATGGGATTAAATTATAGAGATGGGATGTCTCAAAAAATTAGATTTTTAAACTTTTAAAAGAAATAGGTCTCTGGGCAAATTTTAAATTTATTATAGGTAAAAAAGCAATAAAAATTGTTACTACTTTTTTATGTAGAAGAACAATAATTTATACTGTTGTGGTGGATTCCATGACCACGACCCTAAAGTTCGATACATATGTCAATTTATATTTAATGGTATTTGATTTGATATTATTATAGATGCCTTACAAAATTAAAATTTTTAACTTTTAAGAAAAACAGGTGTCTGCTCAAATCTTAAATTTGTTATAAGTATAAAGCAATAAAAATTGTTACTTCTTTTGTGATGTAGAAGTACAATAATTTGTACTGTGTGGTGGATTCCACGACCACGATCCTAAAGTCTGACACATATGTCAAGTTTTATTTGGTGGGATTGTATTTTATAGATTAGATGTCTAAAACAATTATGTATTTAAACTTTTAAGAGAAGCAGGACCCTTGGGCGGGAAAGCGGGTTCGACTAGACCCCGCGAGTATTTATTTCTTAAATTTCTCCGAATCCGTATGAGAGAATGAGTTTATCTTCGAAATTCTGTTAAGTATACTAATAATGCATCCAAATACTTTTACAGTTTTCATATTTCAGTTGTACATGATGTGACATGGATGTTTAAACTTTTTACCGGCACGAACGTGAAAGTGGGGTCCAGCGGACCCCTCATTGGCATAAGCTTAAAAAATTTGCAATAACGTACACGGTAAAAAATATACTATGTGAACTATAGTACCAAAATTACAAATTGTGATATTAACAAATTACAAAATAGTGTTTTTATTGTAAGAAATTTAAGTCTACACCAAAAAATTCTGCCTTGATCTAAGAACGGTGTGTGTTGTTTTTTGCAGGGTATTTTGAAAATCTATCTGTTTGTGTGAATTAAAATCTTAATCATCATTTTTATATTCTAATGCATTTAAGTTCATAATATAATGAAAAGAAAACAAAATATACAAATATCTATGTTTTATGGATTTATACCTGTTTGAAGGCATTTTTCAAAAAAAATTTATGACTACAATTTTAAATTATTGTTGGCAACATAGGCTTTTAAATTAAAAAAATGTTTTTTATAAGTTATATAAGATTGTCTAGTGTTTGCGAGACTTGCAAAAGTATTGCATGTTTCACCAAAAAGTTGACTTTAATTCTTCAGAAAAAAAATCTTGTTTATAAATTTTAAAAATCGTGTGTACTTCACGAAATAATCTATCTAAGTATCTAAGGGTAAATTTTTAGGTCAATCGGACGGTAATTTTTTGAGTTCTACTGCTCGCCTATTTGCAAAACATGGTTAATACGCGTTTGAAGTTTAAATGTTCTATTTTGACACTCCGAAATTGATCCAGAAAAATTAAATTTAAGAAAAAAATCAGATTGTTTTCATGCAAGGACGTTTTTGATTATGAATATAAGAATATAGTATATTTCAAGCCATTAAAAGAATGCATTTGAAATTAGAATTTTCTATTTTTAAAATTTAGAATTTCTCCAGAAAACATAATTTTAAAGACATTTTTAAGTTGTTTTTATGCAAAGACTTAATAGATTATTAATCTAGGGTCGTTGCAGTATATTTTAAGCCAATAAAGAAAAATCGACAAACAAAAAATGACAAATAGGTATAACCCCGTACGCGTTTTTAACGCTTACGGGAAGAGAAACTGACCAGTGCCTAACTAGTGTGTGACGCTGTTCCCGACCAATGCCCTACTTAGGGAGAAATTGGTCAGGGCCTCGTCAGTTTTTCTTAAAGTTGCCCTATTTTGTGAGGTTAATTTTATTTAAAAGAAATTACAATAAAATTACTGTAATTAAACATATTATATTAGAAACATAATGAACATACATATATTCATTATATATACAACATATTTACACATAACATAATGAGGTATTATAGTCATTTTGACTAATTTAAAAGTGAAAATGATATAAATAATATAATTTCAAGAATAGAAGAACTAGAAACTTTTTGAAAATATAATTTTTTGTTTTATGATTAATTCATTTTTGTTTTAGAGGTTGTCGCTTTTTCCTGCCTCCTTAATTTTATAATATTAATAAAGATAATAATTTATAAGTTATATTTGAGGCATTCCATGTCAAGTGATCCAGGTGGAGAAAAATTTTTCTCCAATCGTAGCAAAACTTGGGGCTTTTGTAGTACTAATAGATAGAAATTTTTCGTGAAAATATTTTTTTACCTAGTCCAATATTTTCCGAGGGGGAGGGGGTTAAATTTTTGGGATTTTCAGTACAATGCTTATTTCAATAATTTTTTACTCTTAAACTATTAAACATGAAAATTTGGCAAGGTACATTTTGGAAAAGGGCAGCTTTTTTTTTTTTTTTTTTTTAAACGAAAGCTGAGGTTTTTTCCTAAAAGGACATATAAATGAAAAAGTGGGACAAGAATGTTTAAACATTGAAAAAATGAATTTTCTCGTAAAAACCGGGTTTAGAGCGCTCCGGTGAGTAGAAACCTCTGTTTTTCAATGTTTAAACATTCTTGTCTCACTTTTTCATTTATATGTCCTTTTAGGAAAAAACCTCAGCTTTCGTTTAAAAAAAAAAGCTGCCCTTTTTCCAAAAAATTAAAATTTATTTTTTATTTTGGTTTTTTTTTGGGCCAAAAAAAAATTTTTTTTAATGCCTATTGTTAATCGAAAGAGCATGAAAAAACCTTTCCAAAATGTACCTCGCCAAATTTTCATGTTTAATAGTTTAAGAGTAAAAAATTATTGAAATAAGCATTACACCGTAAGACACCTGAGTCACTTGACATGGAATGCCTCATATATATATATATATATATATATATATATATATATATATAAAATGTAAATATATATATATATATATATATATATATATATATAATGAAACATGCGTTAATTATGATGAATAAATTTAAAATTTTTTATTCCCAGTGGTCAACTTTCTAAATAAAAAATTAAAATATAGAAAAATCTTTTCTGTACAAATTCCCGTGTAGAAATTTCGCTATGGCCCGGAATCAGGGACAGATCGGGCCTTTCCTATTAGGGAATGAAACACACGGCCCGACCTGTGCCAGATAGGGGCGACACTCAAATGTGGATTTCCTGATTAGGGCCATATCGGGCCGTGTGTTTCATTCCCTAATAGGGAAGGCTCGATCTGTCCCTGATCCGGACTATAGCAAAATTTCTACACGGGTCCCTTTAATTAAAAATTATTTTTGTTCTATAAAATTAAAAAAATCTCGACTAATGAAGCAAAAATGATCATAAACATTACCTGAATAGCCTTTTGAATATGAAAACCACTTTTAAATATTAAAGCAGCTTTTAAATATAAAAAAATCTTTTTGAATCTTTTTTTCTTCACATTGACAAGAAGAAGAAAAAATTTTTTTTAAATGCCTATTTTCAATCGAAAGAGCATGAAAAAACCTTTCCAAAATGTACCTTGCCAAATTTTCATGTTTAATAGTTTAAAAGTAAAAAATTATTGAAATTTGCATTACACCGTAAGACACCTGGGTCACTTGACATGGAATGCCTCATTTATAAGTTATATTTAATGGGATTCTTAAATAGAGGTTGCATGTATAAAAAATTATGTATTTATACTTTTAATAGAAACAGGTCTCTTGGAAAATTTTAAATTTGTTATCGGTATAAAACAACAAAAATTGTTATTATTTTTATGATGTTGAAGTACAATCATTTATACTGCAGTGGTAGATTCCACGACCACGACCCTAAATTCCGACACATATGTCAAGTTATATTTAATGGGATTCTTAAATAGAGGTTGCATGTATAAAAAATTAAGTATTTATACTTTTAATAGAAACAGGTCTCTTGGAAAATCTTAAAATTTTTGTCGGTTTAAAACACTAAAAATTGTTATTATGTTTTTGATGTAGAAGTACAATAATTTGTACTGTAATGGTAGATTCCACTACCACGACCCTAAAGTGCGACACATTCGACAAGTGCTAATTTATTGGATTTTTATATAGGGATAGGATCTCTCAAATAAATTAGGTTCTTAAACTGTTAACAAAACTCAGGACAAATATCAAATTTGTTGAAAGATTTAATCCGAAACAAGTATGGAAAAATCCAAAATCTGTATGCAAAGATTTCAGTATAATATTGAATTTGTATATTAAAAGCAATTTGTATTAAATTCAGATAAATTTAAACAAAGAAATATATTTTCGTATGACATAAACCTGACCATAACGAGATTCATTCCAGAATTAATAGGACTAATTTCGCATTTGCAAGTTGCATATTATCATACTAACTTCGGATTAGATTGAACTTATTCCGAATTCACTGGTTATACAAAAACCGTATTGAGTTTGAATTTATTCGGGCTAATTCTGAGTGACAAAAACCTGACCATAAGCAGACTGTTTCGGATTAGCTGCAGATTCAATGGTTAAACTAATCAGATTATTTCTGGATTACGGATTCAATAGTTATAAAAACTGTATTCAGTTCAAACTTAATTTCACGTAAAAAAACTCTACAATAAACCGTACTCTTGCGGATAAATTCCGGATTAGTCCGTCTTTTTGTTCATGATATTTAATTATGATATATAGATAAAATATTTACTTCTGCAGTCAATTTGTTTTTACAAATTTACTAGTATTATTAGTTATTTTTTAATACTATAGGTAACACTAATGTGTTCGTTTTTTGTAATTTCTTTTCGTGGCACTTCATAAATTCTATTATAAATTTGAAATCCTATGTGAGTATGGTATAGTGTATTCGATTTCAGTGCGATATAATGTTTATAGATAGGTGTAGGTTCAAATCCCTAAGCGTTAGAAATTTTAAGTTAATGTAAATAAAATTGCGATAGGTATATCGAAAAATATGTTGAATGTACAATAAAGTAATTATAATTAATATGTGTAATATTAATAATTTTTTATTAACATTCACTAAATTATCCGCTCTAATTTTTTACTGTTTCGGGCTAATTTCGGATTCACTAGTTAAAATTAACTGATTAATTTCATATTTTATTCGACAAACTCTGGATTTACTAGTTGTTCACAAACCGTATAGAGTTCGGATTTATCCGAATGAATTTCGGGTGACAAAAACCTGACCACAAACCTCACTGTTTTGGACAAATTTCGGATTAGTCCGAAATCTGTCCGGTTTTTTCACCAGGGAACCGAACGAATGATTCTCAAAATTTCGGACGCTATGCTCAGCTGACGACGCTGCCGTCAGTAATGCATGCTTTCTTGCGCTTTATAATTCTGCTTTTTATATATATATATATACATAGCATTTCAAATTTTTAAGACATTTTATTCAGATATGTAATAAAATAAATATAAATATTATTGGGAAATTGAATATATGCATATAATATATAGTTTTTTAAAGGATTATAACAAATTATTTCTTAAATATTTGTTGTAATAATTTAGGTGTATAGAGTTGTCAAATACCGTTGAGTATTGTTATATAATATAATTCAACCACATGGTTAAATTAATTGACTTATATAAAAATTAATACAGTTCAGAAAATTTTTCAATATTTTACTATAACTGATATTTTATAATGTTTGAAAGACAAAGATAATATTTCAACAATATTTCTTATAATAAAAAGAGAGAATATTGTTTCTATTAAACTACATCACTATTTTCAGCATTGTTTATGAAAACGAGAGAGAATAGGAGAGAAAAAGAGAGAACAAATCTTTATTTGTGTAATGTGTTTCATCTTTTGGAACGTTTTTAGAAAAAAAACAATTTTCGTCAATTTTTTGGACCGCTATTTTTATTTTGAAAAACTGACATCGGATTTGTAATCAGCGAACTTGAAAACCCTCAAGTAGTCATTTTTATTACCTGAGCCTTATTTAATTTTCGATTTTGTAATTTTGTTGTAAATCTTGCTATAAACATTCTGTTGTGTGTCAGAAAATCAAAAATATTTTTAATTTTGTCAAAATTATAAAGGTTTGAAGTTAAAAGGGGTTTTGATCGGAACCGCTGCGCTGGCCGTTTAAGGGTTAAACTTATGCAATGCATTATTAGTTACTATTTTGAATTATTTTATAACAAACATCATTTTTATGTAATTCTTTACATCTTTTAACATTTCCCCATGTGCGAATTTAGGTTGGCCGCCAGAGTTTGAAGGCTGGCCCAAGGTTAACCTAACTTTGTCAAGCGAAGTTTTGGTTGCCAGAGTTTGCCCAACTTTGGCAAGTACTAGTGCCCACAGTTGGCCCGACTTTGCTAGCCAACCATTAAATGCAGAGTTTAACCAACCGACGGGCCAACTATGGTGACAAAGGTTGGCACAACTCATTCAAACGTAATTTAAAAGACTTTCAGTTTCGGATGGCTAAACTCTGGGCCACGGTTGGCCCGACGGTTGGCAAAACTTTGTGAAGCGCAGTTTGATTGACTTTTCGAAAATATATGTATGAGATTGTGTTTAATAATAATAGGTAAAGGTTATATCTGATGTTCCCGCTAATATTAACCTGTTAATTGTTTAAATAATTTAGTCTTTTAATAATTTTTTACCTTTGGCTGTTGAAGTTGGCCAAACTTTGAAAATTGTGCTTGGCCCAACTTACGCATCTAAAGTTGTGCTAACTTTGGCGTCAGTCTTTGAACCAACCATTGAAATGTATAGTTGGCAGAGCATATGCGAAAATCGTCTGCAACGATTGGGATTTACTTCAGTTGAAAGACATAGCCCGAAACAATTCGAAATCTGTATGCTAAGAATCCGTAAATTGTCTGCTGCAATCCGGATTTATTCCAATTAAATAAAAGGCATAATTCTAAACAAACACCAAATCCGAAGACTTTAGTCCGCTTCAAATTGGAATTAGTGAGGTAAAATCCTATTACAAAACAAATACGAAACAATCCGAAATCTGTATGCAAAAAGTCCGGCAATCGGAATAATATTCGATCAAAACACCCCAGTCCGAAAATAAGTCTTATAATAATATGGAATTTGTAGTTAAACAATTCACAGACAGTCAAAAACAATCCATATTCAATCCAATTCAAAGACTTAATCCGTAATGATTTTCGTATAATATTGAATTTGTACATTAAAAGCAATTTGTATTATATTCAAACTATAATTATAATTTCGTATGACAAAAACCTGACCATAACCAGATTAATTTCAGACTTAATCGTACTAATTTCACATTTGGAAGTTGCTTACATTATTCTTAAAACTGAGGGTTTTTAAGGATTTAATAGGATTACTGATGTTATTGGTTTTGGTGATTCAATAAATTATTAGTTGACACTAATACACTACAGCAAATTAATAAATAGTTTAATAATAATATTAACAATATTAATAATATAATAATAACCCATAAATATTCATAAATTAACATTTTTATTATTTTTAAAAAATGTCAAAACATTTCGGTTAAAAATAATATTTATAAATTAATAATAATAAAGTACAGTAGTTTTCAATCATTTCAATCAAACTATGAAAGCATAATTGAAAAGTACTGGACATGTTCCGGTAACCTATTCGCAGTTTGAAGTTAGTTGTTGTTTGCTTTTTTGTTTCTTAAGGGGGAGTAAAACTTTAACCGTTATTTACGATTCGTGGAGGGTCCCAAAATTGTAGATCTAAAATTTGTAGGAGTTTGTGGTGCCCTCTCTAGAGCCGCTCCTGACAGTCTAAAATAAGAAAAAACAAAATTTATTCTTTATTAAACATTAATACCTAGTGGACTAATGTGATGAAATAAAAAAATGTAAAAAACGAAAATGCGCTACTTTTAAAGTCAAAAATTCAAAAGATCAAAATCATCATTTCTTAAAAATTGACTTTAAAAGGACGCCATTTTCGTTTATTACTTTTTTCTTATTTCATCACATTAGCCCACTAGGTATTAATGTATACTAACGAATATATTTTGTTTTTTTTATTTTAGACTTAATAACGGTTAAAAAACGAAACAATTCTTTCTTTTTGTAGTTTTTATAATGTACTTTAAGGCGCAAAAATCGTTTTTAATATTTCAAGTAAAATGACGGTGGAAAAAAACATTAAAGTGGGTCCTATTTTTTGCCTTCGCAAACGCAAGTACCCCTTAATATTCACTAAATTGTCCGGACTAATTTTTGTCTATTTCAGACTAATTCCAGATTCACTAGTTGTAAACAAACCGTATTGATTTGAGATATATTTGGAATAATTTCGGATGACAAAAACCTGACAATAAATCTCACTGCTTTGGATAAATTCCGGATCCACTAGTTAAAATTAACTGATTAATTTCAGACTTCATCGGACTAACTCCGGATTCACTATCTATTTTCAAACCTTATAGAGTTCGGATTTATCCAGATTAATTTCGGGTGACAAAAACCTAACCATAAACCACATTTTTTCGGACAAATTTCGGATGAGTCCGAAATCTGTCCGGTTGTTTAACTAACTAGATAAGTATGAAATGCCATCAATAAGGACATAAAAAGTTATCATTGGGGATTGAAAAAGGATTCAAAGAGATATGATAAAGGTTACTGAAAAAGATTAAGAAAACAGAAAAAATTGAATTTTTTTTAAACTAATAGAAAACAGATAGATTTTGATAGAATCGAGGAGATAAAAAGAGACAAGTATGTACTGAGATCTAAATGGGGATAGAAAGTGAAGGAAAAAAATAATAAGAAGATAAAGGATATTGAATAAATAGAAAAGATGGATGTGGTTATTGAATGTATTAAAAGAGTTAAAATAACTTATATTGTAAAAGATTGATACAGAAGGAGAGATAAAAGTGATTGAAGAGATAAAATTAGGATTAACTAAAACAGAGAAACTTTATCTCTTTCTATCTCAGAGATAAAAAATATTCAAGGAGATGGGATGTCTATCCCTTATCTTCCAGCAGGAATGTGATAAGTTATATTTTTTTGGATTCTTGCATAGAGACAAGATCTTTTAAAAAATTAGGATTTTAAACTGTTAATAAAAATAGGTCTCTGGTCAAATCTTAAATTTGTTATCGGTGTAAAACAGTATACCTATTGTTATTTTTATGATTTAGAACTACAATAATTTATATTGTGCTAGTTATTATTGTATAGTTATATTCTTTTGGATTATTGTGGACGGGTGTCTCTTGGCAAATTTTTGATTATTTTTTGGACAAAACTTAAAAGAATTTATATCAAAAATAGGTCTCTGGGCAAATTTAAAAGATGTTTTTGTGATATTTTTAGGATGTCTGTAGGATGTCCACAGAAGACATAGAGGACATCCACATGTTATTTTTACCATCATGACACACGTTTATCAGGGTGTCCCTGTTTGTGGTGGCTTGTGTGTCCCTGAGATATTCTAGGAATGTTAATGTATTAAATATCCACGGAATTTTTTAATAAAATCCTAGGAAATTGAGTGCTGTTGGAAATATTAAACTGATTCGAGAATTTTAAAGGTTCTTCTACTCATAGTGTAATATGTTCGATTCTGGTAACTATTTTGTTTTTATTCATAACTTGTGCTCAATTAAATATTGATCTTAAATTTGTATATGTATTTAATGATAGAGAACTTATCTATGCGAAGAATATCTTGGGGATATCCCCAAGATATTCATCAAAACCATCGAAAGCGAATGGATTACCTTCGGACGGTCCAGGGGTATCCTAAAATATCCCGGTGCTGTGAGGGTAGATTACCCTAGCATATATATAGAGAACATGAATATTATAAGGATATAATAAAAATATCTCTAAAATGTCCTGGAAATATTTTCAGAACGTCAAAAAAATTTTCATTAATAATCTCTGTGATCAATCAAAATTTGAAAATGCACAGGTTCGAAAACTTGGTTTATGGCAGACATTTAAAGGTAAGTTCCATTTTAAAGTCAATTTAAAAGAATTTTTCAAATTTGTTTACTTAAGGATGATTAGCAAATGATGTCACTCTATTTTTCGAGATTGTCAATTCCTTCTCCTTCATGTTACGGAATTTCAGTAGTAAAAATTCATTGTGCTTAGGATATACAAATGGTTGGTCTTCAGGATATCCTTGTATTATCCGTTACATATCTCTAGGATATCCACGGAATGTTTTAATGATATCCTAGGGTATCCAGTGCTGTTGAAAATATTAAATTGATTCCAGAATTTTAAAGGTTCTCCTACTCGTAGGGTAATATGTTCGTTATAGTCACCTTTTTGTATTTGATTCATAACTTGTGCCCAATTAAATATTAAGCTGACATTTGCATATGTATTTAATGATAGAGACCTTAGCTAACTATTATTGATTTAATAGACTTCAATGTAGCAAAAAAATTAATTAACGTATATTAAAAAGCACAAGAGTCAATCACTTTTGTAATTACATTAAAATCTATTTGCAGTCTTAATACGCTTTTGATAATTATTACATTTGACGAAATTCATTTCTGTGAGAACCTTTACAGAGGATCTTACAACCGAACCGTCTTACCCAAAATATTATTTGAAATAGTAATAAATTAATAATACGAGGGAGATAGTCAACTTAGAAGATTTATATTTTATATATAACAACATTTTAGTCTGCTAGGGTACGTCAAGCGAGTCGGTTGTGTGTTGAGTCGTTCCGCACATTTTGAATTTTGAGTGCTCCTTCTCTTTTGTGTTTGTATTAATGCATAGTTAATTATATGGTGATAAATAAACTCAGGACTATTGTATGCCTGAAGGTTTCAAAAGTGTAGTGGGTCAGTGATTATATACTGTTGACGTTTCTGTATTGGACTAAAAGATGGATGAGTGTAAAATGAGGTCAATTTTGGAGGATTTTCAAGCCTTATTGAGGGAAAATTTGCGTGAAGATACCAAACATATACTCTCAGAGGAAATCACAAGGATCACAGAACAAGTTAAAACAAATGCAACGAGTATTGAAATTCTGCGTGAGGAAAATAAGAATTTAAAAGATACACTAGTAAAGCAAACTAAATTTCTTGAAAATTTTACGCGGAAAAATAATTTAATATTATCGGGACTGAAAGAATCACCAAATGAAACAAAAGATCAACTTATAAACAAAGTCAAAGAGACATTCGGGGCTCGCTTGAATATAAATATTGATAACAATTCTATTAATCAAATACATCGATTGGGAAATTTTGAACAGAATAAAAATATATTAATTCTGCTTTCTTTGACTTCATGCCAAATTAAGAACAATATCTTAAAAAATCGTAGCAGACTTAAAGGCACTAATATTTTTATTAATAATGACCTGGGGAAGGAAATGCAACTCGCTCAAAAGAAATTAAGAGAGTTCCAGAAAAAAGTTAGGGATGCTGGAATCCAGGCTTTTATTAGGGGAGAAATGCTTTTGAGCAATGATCGCTATCTCAGTGTTGGGGAAATGGAAAATCTAGGAATTGATGAATTAATCTCCATGCTGACAGCTGAGAAGAAGGAGCCTTCTCTTCCGTCTGATTCTCAACTTGCTGTTACAGAAACTGCAATTTCAAAGAAAAGAAAAGCAGGGAGACCAGTGGGAGCTGTAGGCGAAGCAAATAGAGAGAAGCAGAGAAAAAAGGAAAAGGAGGATAGAGTTATCTTCAAAACTAATGAATGGATTTTTACTTAGAAATAAGAATTCTAATAATGGCTCGGAAGAAAACACAAGCTGTTCTACAGGTGCTGAAACTATAAAAATCTTACCTGCTGGAGAATGACTCGCGGATAGAAATAATAGACCTGATTATCGGTCTGAGTGGAAGGAGGTTTGTGGTAATAAGGATCAGGAAGCTCATAATTTAAATGTTCGTATAAAAAGGTTAAGGATATGTTTTTGGAACATTAATGGTCTAAGAAATATATATGACCTTGATCAGCTGCAATTGCATACGCTAACTGAGTATGATGTAATTTGCTTGGCAGAAACTTGGAGCGTATCAGAAAAGATCATTTTACCTGGACTTCTTAATGAATTTTTATTATTTGTGAGTCCTGCTACCAAAGATAAGAGTAAAGGTCGTGCAAGTGGTTGTCTGATCACATTGGTTCGACGGGATTTTTTCTCTGAAGTAACATTAATCGATATATGTAATTTGTGGATCTTTGTGTCAATAAAATATAAAAATAAAGCATATAATATCGGAAATGTATACTAGCCTCCAAAAGTGGATGACAGTTATTGTGTGGGATCCTTGGATGATTTTCTTACAAGTTTGGAGGACTCAGAGTTTCGAAGTGCGGGGACAATTGTTATGGGCGATTTTAATGCGAGACTGGGATGTTTGAATAGTTTTGTTGACGAAATTTTCGATGAAACAGAGCTGATTGGTTTGTATAGAACTAGATGTCTCAACGCAGTTTAGATTGGTTCAGACGGCTGTAGGTTTTCCTGTGGAGAGTATAAAATGGAATGAAACAAAAATTGATGATTACTTGTATAACCTGTCAAGTTCAGCACTACTGTATTTTAATAGCGAAGACACTGATTGCCTCTTCAATAATTTTAAAATAGCAATCCTAGATAGTGCTAGAAAGACTGGAATGTTGACTGTAAGAAAGTTATCTGAAAGAGTGAATAGCTTTATGTCAAAAAAACCCTGGTTTGATTGTAAGTGCAGTGTGGCTAAACGCAAAGTAAATAGGGACTATAAAAAGTTTAAAAGTAATAAACAGAGTTTGGAACTGTTAGAGAATTATATTTCTGCTCTAGATCAATATAAAAAAATCGTTGCGCAGGCCAAAACAGAATATAATAGTCAAATTCAGGTTAAATTAAGTAATTTGAGTAGCAGCAAAGAGTTTTGGAATACGGTTAAACTGTTTAATACTAAGGACTATCGATCCAACGGTGTGGAATTGGATGCATGGGTAGAATTTTATAATGATGTTTATCCCGGAAGGTGTATAAATGATAGAACTTTCGTAACTGTTTTGCATCCTTATTTGGATTCTGAATTTAGTCTAGATGACCTAATTAAAGTTTTATCTAAATGTAGTAACAATAAGTCACCTGGTCCCGATAAAATTGTTAATGAATTTTTAAAAAATTTGTTTGTCAAAAAAATTATTAAAAATTGTTTGAAAAAAACGAAAACTTATATATAAATATCTTTAAAGGGTCAAATTTATATTATTCACAATTTTGTTTAAAAAAAACATTTTTTGAGCAAGATACTAATTTTCATGTGAACCTCGATAATAAAAGTACTTAAATTGATTGGTTTTCTTAGTAAATTTTGCTTCATCGTAGTATACGAAGATAAATTCTTTTGTGTGAAAAAGCACCCGTTATATTACAATATAATTAACTATCATTATCGGGACGTAACATTATAATGGAACGTGTTCTACGAATTGCATAATTATAATAAAGCAAAAATAATAAATATCATTTTATGTCTAGAATAATATCACAATAATATATTTAGAATCTTAAACGTTTAACGTTAATCTTAATACATCGAAATGGAGTTTAAAATATGATATTATTTAAATAATTAACAAAAGTGACCCTTTACTGATAGAAACACTCTAGATTTTGACCCGATAATTAAACTTGCTTCAATATATAATTACTTGGGTTTTAAATATTTCTAAGAGCTTGACAATCTTAGAAACATATTATGGTCATAAAGACCCTTTCTCACAGACGCGGTCACATATATGCAAACAAATGTAAAAATTCTATAATATGTTTTTCACATCCACATCCTTAACGACTTAAATTTATTGACCTAATAAAGATAGATACACTTGAATTTTGGACCCAATAAGTAACCTTCTAATGTAATATAAGAAGTCTTGTCTAATCTTTTTCTAACAGTAAATGAATACAAACAATGACAAAAATCTGTTTGAAAATGCAATCTGTACTACTGGAAAATCTTATAAGAAGATGAGATACTTTAAAAATTTAAGAAATAACGATTATAAATTACTTGCAGTACAGTGCAAAATACTGTTTACAAAGGAACTTATTTTTCAAATTTCAATGGTAATTATTAGAACTTAACGAATATACGTTAAAAATGAATTGAAATTGTAATTTATATTATAAGCAAGTGCTGGAAAACTATTTGCATTCACTAAGTGAAAATAAATAATTGATAGCTCCTTAATTAACTGTATACTACCCGCAAACTAGAATACCTGATGGTTATATTATTTGCAATGAGTACGAAATTCTTATCAAAAAGTAAATTATTCTTTTTATTTATTACTGTTTAATATACATTGTGAAATGAAAATGATTAATAATTTGATAGTTTTCTAATAGCTAAATTAATGTAATATTTTAGAAAAAATTACCAATTTTCTGAAAAAAATCTGTTAAAGCGAACTGGATTATTATGCTATTAAATTAAATAAACGATAATATTTTTAAAAAATCTGTATATTGAGAAAAAATATACGAAATGTTTGATTAAACTTTTCGAAGACTGCGGCAGTAAGCTGTCAAATTTATGGCGACCCAATAAGTATAGTTATATCCGAAACTTGGACCCAGTAAGCAAACTTTCTTCTATATATATATGTAAAATTTTACTTATATTTTTAATAGTTGCTACAAAATAATTAAAGAGTGATGTTTTTTCAACTAATTCGTATTAAATATCATGTAAAGAGGACATATTACTTAACAAAAAGATACAATATAATTTACATACACTTCTAATCTCTTGCTAAGCATGAATGTCATTTTTTAGTGACCCAATATTGATAGTTACAAATAGGATTTTGACCCAATAAGTATTCATGCCTTGATATATAATTATAATTGGATTCAGTCCGATAGCAGATATTTTGCATATCTTTCAAGACAATGTGTTCAACCTTTCGTTTATAAAGTTTTTTTGAGTGTTCCTTTGTGTAGAATTCTTACAAAATTCGCGAACAAATCAAAATGATAAGTTCACTCATATAGTAACCAGCAATGATTAGGTTCTCGAAATTCAAAAGGATTTATCCAAAATCTCAATAAAGAATATTTACCAAAAAATATAATTTTTAGCGATTTTAGTAGTGCTTCACAACTCCCCATGATTTTTAAAAACTTGAAAAAGCAGCTTTTCAGCCCAACTGAAAAAAAATTGTCGATTTTATTTTATTTCATGCAAATTCTTTAACTAGTAAGCATATTTGAAGACCCTCTGAAGATTAAAGTAGAGAAAATAAACATTTATTTAAAAATTTTAAATTGAAAGAATTATTTAAATTTATTGTTTAAACATTTCATTTAAATTTTTAAAATACTATAGAAATAATATGCTACATTCAATTTTTTTCGTTTTTTTATCATATATAGCCACAAATGTGCTGAACTTGTCATGCAAGTTTCATCGTGGGACAGCCAGAAGTTTTGAGAAAAAATAAAACATATATCTGCTCGTAACGCTGTAGCGTGCCTTTTTAATGCCACACGATAATAGATGGAATTTTAATGAAATTAAGAGTTAATACTAACTCTAGAAAATAAATATGATCTTTTCAATACGCTAACGGAAAATGGGGTGGTTATGCACCTCAAATTTTAATCATTTGTATCAGGTTGCATTTTTTGTAATTATTTTAATTTTGCTTTCTCATATAGAGGAAGTATTGTGATACCATAATTTTTCAGGTTCGATTTTTTAACATATCTTTATGTTATTTGACCTCAGGAATTCAAAACTGACATTTTTAAAAAATGTCATTCCGTATGTGTTTGTGTGTGTAAACATCATATTTTCATAAATATCTCTAAATTATAAAGATCTTTTGTGCTGAATTTTTTTAAAATTGTAAGTCTAATCTGCGGACATAAAATGAGAGTACTTTGAGATATATTTATAAAGTTTAACTATTTATTTTTTTCATTTTTCAAAAAGACCTTTTTTGCCCATAACTTAAAAAAAATATTAGAACACCTGTCATGTTTTTGTATAATTTTGTAGAATTTTTTTAGATGCATCTTTTGAGCCCTCAATGAACATTTTTTTTCCATATCCACCAGAGATATTAAACTTTTAAAAATCAAAAATTTTAGAAATTAAGACTTTTTTGAAAATTTTGTTGAAAAATGTAGAAAAAACTCTAAAATTATAGTTACCTTCATGTAGAGCATTAGAAAACGCTTCGATTGATCTATTCTTGAAACTAATTCGATTAGAAATAAAGAAGTTATTGATATTTAAAAAAACAGAAATCGTGAAGAAAATTTCTTTATGTGGAAGTATCAAATAAAAAGAAAAAATATTACAGCAATTGAGAATAATTGTTCAAAATTTATACTTTATTGTTATTAACATCTCTATAAGGAATCAAAGTGTTCATGAAATGAACACAACGAGATTCACAAAAACAAGTGAAATAAACACCAAAATTAACAAGTTTAAACTATCTTTAAATAGAATCTTCAAAACTTTATTACAAAGAAGGTTTCTATTTTTTTACAGTTTAAGCTTTTTACTTGTCAAAATTGAAAACAAAAATTACATTTTCTTCTGCTTACATTTCAAAAGAGAACATAGCTTTGGAATTTGACAAATCATTACGAGATGCGAATAGATGAGTTTTTGTTTACGCGACAGTGCAAACAACAAAATTTAAATACTCATGTAAAAAAGTGTTCGAATTTACATTTAATTTTTTATCTTAAAAACTTCTAGCTCTCCCACGATGAAACTTGCAGGATAAGTTCAGCACTTTTGTGGCTACATATGGTAAAAAAACAAAAAAATTGAAGGTAGCATATTTTTTCTATGGCTTTTCAAAATTTTAAATTAATTGTAAAAACAATTAATTAAAATAATTTTTTCAATTTAAAATTTTCATATTAAAATATACTTTAATATGAACAAATTAAGAGGTCAGAAGCTAAAATCCGTTAATAAGAACCAAAGATATAGAATTTTCAAAAAAAAGTACCAAAAAATTGAAAATTCAATATGTCCGTCAATTTTTGAAATTTTTCAAACCCGTTTGGGGATTTTGTTTATTACCACTAGAGGATATAATGTACCCAATCTCAACTGAATCCCAAAACCTAGTAAAAATTGTTATGTTGAACTGACGTGAAAAGATTATATACTTAAATCTTAAGATAACACATAAATAAACAATATTCCTGAATTAGGAAACTTTACTTAAATTTAGTATAACTTTTCGATGTCCACTGAATAAGGTTAATAAGTTTATGGCGACCCACTAAGTAGAGTAAAACCGCAAACTTGGACCCAGTAAGTAACCTTCCATCTATATACAAATAGAGGTTTACTTTTATTTTTAATAGTTGCTACAAACTAATTAAAAATTGATGTTGTTGCAATTAATTGATAATAAATTTTATGTAATTAAATGGATACTAGAATTTACATACCATGTTCTTCTTTTGTAGAGCTGGAATTATATTTTATAGCGACTCAATATTGATAGTTACAAATAGGATTTTGACCCAATAAATATTCTTGCCTTAATATATAAGTAATATTATCAGAAATGTAATTTAGAATTTACTCAACTTCACAGAATTAATTAATTTTCTTGAGCAATTTTTTAAAAACGGAATGTATTAAAGCGAACTGGAACATTATCCTATTAAAATAAATAAAAAATAACATTTACCAAATATTTGCAGAATTATTTATTATTGCTTTAAAAAATTAACAATTGGAAGAATAAATCTACATTAATAATACTCTAACGCTCAAACCCTTAGTTCTAGGAGGGCAGTGTAGGTTGGACCAACAATGGCTGGTGATGCGATTTAAGCCTAGCCCTAACTTAGGAGCCTAGTTAAGACCACTTTGTGGGTCCATTTTTGAACCTAGTAAGATCCATCTCAGACAGAATTTTTTATTTCCTTATAATTTTAATCAGTTTATAATATTTGTATTTATTCAATATAGTATTTATTGACACTAATACATTATAATAAATAAATAGTTTAACAACAAAAATAACAAAATAATATTTAAAGATAAATGTTCATAAATTAATATTTTTATATAACATCAAGAAAAAAATCTCTATACATTTTTGGTAAAACATGTTTTTCATTGTTCTAAAAATTTATGTTAAAAACACATTTTTCATCATTCTAAATCATTTTAAACATTAATTTTTTGTTTTGCTAAAAATTTTTTAGGTTTGGACTTAGAAATTTTTGTTAATGAAACTAGGAAATCTAGGTAGGGCCTAGGTAGGATTTGGGTGGGTCAGCCCGCATTCAAATTGTAATATCTCCAAGTTTTTTGCACCATCTTAAATTAAACTTAAAATTGTCAATTAAAATTTTTTATATCATTTTTGCTACTACATAATATATGTTACTAATGCGGTATATTGTAATCTGTATTTGTTTAAATAAATAAGTCTACACTTATTTATTACTCTTTAACTAAAATTAGTGACAAGCCACTTAGACATTTGCATTTTTTATTATTTCGCGATAATTTGTCTTGATTAGTAAATTATGAAGTTAATTTATTATTGTAACAATTCAGCTGTTTGTTTAAATAAATAAATTTTGTCATTTATTAACTTCTGATACAACGTACCTATTAAATTACAGTTTTTTCTAATTTTGCGATAAACTAATTTAAAAAGTATGAAATGAAGATATTTTATAACATCAACAATTCAACATTTGATTAAACAAAAAATTTTTGGTATTTATTAATTATTGTCTCAATAAACCATCTTAACACTTGCAATTCTTGTTAATCTTGCAATAAACTAATATAAAAAGAATAAAATAAATATATTTCATGATTTTATTAGTCCCTCAATTGTTTAAAAAACAATTGTTATTTTCTATCATTTCACACAAACAACCTAGAAACTTGCAGTTTTTTTCAATTTTGCAAACAATTAGAAACATGCAGTTTTCAAAAATTTTGCACTGAACTAGTCTGAGAGTAGTTAGTTATTGTAAAATTAGAAAAACTTTTAGTTTCTAGGTAATTTTAGTCAACAGTTAGTAAATAACAACAATGTTCAAATCATTTTTAAATTATTGAAGTTAAAATTAAAATTATCTTAAATTAATACTTTTTGAAGATAAATGAATATCATACTGTTTGTATTAGTTAATTCTAAAATTATAAAAAACTGCAATGTTCTAGATGGTTTGTGTGAAAAGTTAGTTAATAACTTACCTATCTAATCTATTTGTTAATTAACATTGTTTTTTAACCATTTAAATAAATTGAATTTTTTAATATTATTTAACGGGTGGTCATACTAGACTAATTTAAATTGACTTCGATCAAGAGAAATGGAAAAATAAACACTATTTTTTTCAAAATTCTTGTAAATTGTTAACTTTAAGTAACAAGAAAATAAGTCAAGAATTAAAAACTAAAACAACGGTTTCGAGGTAACTCTTAGAAAATTTATCTCCTTTCATTTAAGACTAAGAACATCAAAATCGGATAAAATTTGTAGGCTCTAGACAATTTAGAACACTAAAGTGTAAGAATCCTACTGTGCACAGCGTCCCGGGCACTGACACAGCGCTGGCACTAAATGTCTCGAAAACTATTCGAGTCTCTATAGATTTTCTTTTCTTAAATGAAACGTGAAACTATAAGGAATATTTTATTAATTGACGAGAAAACTCAAAAAACGGTCACGCTTGGGCAAAACGGCTTAAAAAATTTTTTTTTTGACTTTTTTTGGGTAAATAAAATTTTTTTTTGTTATGTGATAGTCAAAAAAAAAGATTTTATTTTTAAGCCCACTGAATTAAGCTGATAATTTTATGGCGACCCAATAAGTATAGTTACACAGGAAACTTGGACCCAGTATGTAACCTTCTATCTATATATAAGTAAAAGTTTACCTTCATTTGTAATAGTTACTAAAAACTAATTAAAGAATAATGTTTTTTTAATTAATTCATTTTTAATATCATGTAAAGAGAAGATATTACTTTACAAAAATATATAATATAAT
This sequence comes from Leptopilina drosophilae, assembly GCA_032873175.1. NCBI lineage: Eukaryota > Metazoa > Arthropoda > Insecta > Hymenoptera > Figitidae > Leptopilina > Leptopilina drosophilae. The sequence continues at coordinate 43,414,215 of CM065483.1, forward strand.
TTAAATACAGTGCTCATCTCATGCTAAGCTTGAATTTCATTTTTTTAGTGACCCAATATTAATAGTTACAAATAGAATTTTGACCCAATATATATTCTTCTTTTGATATATAAGTAATATTTTCCGGAATGTTATTAAAAATTAACTCAACTGTGCGGAATTATTTAATTTGGTTGCGTAATTTTTTAAAAATAGACTGTATTAAAGCAAACTGGAAAATTGTCCTATAAAAATAAATCAAACATAATATTTACAAAAAAATTTGCAGAATGATTGACTATTGTTTTGTAAAGTAGACAATAGAAAGCATAAGTCTGCATTATAATGCACACGTTATTAATGCAGTAGCACTCTGTTTGTAACTATACCTTTTGTTTATATTGCAATAAAAACCTAAAAGCTTTTATTTCTTATACACGTATAATTATTCTTATCAATTAATGTGAAAAGATTATATGTATATAAAACTTAATATAGTTCATATAATAAGCAGTATTCTAAAATATGTAAACCTTGCATGAATTTTGTAAAACGTTCAATCTGCGTATATTGATAAAAAATTACGAAATGTTTGATTAAACTTTTAATAGACTACGGAATTAGGCAGCCAAATGAATGGCGACCCAATAAATATAGTTATACTTCAAACTTGGACCCAGTAAAAAAACCTTCCATCTATATATAAGTAAAAGTTTACCTTTACTTGTAATAGTTGCTAAAAACTAATTAAAGAATAATGTTTTTTTAATTAATTCATTTTTAATATCATGTAAAGAGGAGATATTACTTTACAAAAATATATAATATAATTTATATACAATGCTCATCTCTTGCTAAGCTTGAATTTAATTTTTTTTGTGACCCAATATTAATAGTTACAAATAGAATTTTGACCCAATAAGTATTCTTCTTTTGATATATAAGTAATATTTTCCGGAATGTTATTAAAAATTAACTCAACTGTGCGGAATTATTTAATTTGGTTGCGTAATTTTTTAAAAATAGACTGTATTAAAGCAAACTGGAAAATTGTCCTATAAAAATAAATCAAACATAATATTTACAAAAAAAATTGCAGAATGATTGACTATTGTTTTGTAAAGTAGACAATAGAAAGCATAAGTCTGCATTATAATGCACACGTTATTAATGCAGTAGCACTCTGTTTGTAACTATACCTTTTGTTTATATTGCAATAAAAACCAAAAAGCTTTTATTTCTCATACACGTATAATTATTTTTATCAATTAATGTGAAAAGATTATATGTATATAAAACTTAATATAGTACACATAATAAGCAGTATTCTAAAATATGTAAACCTTGCATGAATTTTGTATAACGTTCAATCTGCGTATATTGATAAAAAATTACGAAATGTTTGATTAAACTTTTAATAGACTACGTAATTAAGCAGCCAAATGAATGGCGACCCAATAAATATTGTTATACTTCAAACTTGGACCCAGTAAAAAACCTTCCATCTATATATAAGTAAAAGTTTACCTTTACTTGTAATAGTTGCTAAAATAACCTTTCTTCAATATATAAATATTTTACATTTTGTAGTTTTTGAATATTTTCTGATTACTAAGTTTTTAATTAAGTTTGTACATAAAAATATTCACAGTACAATTACAGTTATATCAAAAGAAATGTGTTTACTGGATTATATAAACATTTACATTTGTAAAGGATACAGTATAACTTATGTACACTGTTCGTCGTCTATTAGGTATCAATGACGTAATTTTAAAGACTCAATAATGATAGATACACTCAAGATTTAGACTCGATAAGTATTCTTGTTTTGATATACAAGTACTTTTTTCTGGCATATTTTATGAAATGCACTAAAAAATTCCCTTTTTCTTTAGAAAATTTTTAAATACAAAATCTAATAATTTTCTTAAAAATTAATCCTTATTCCGCTTTTTTCTTTATAATGTAATTCATAATTTTGTCTGAATTTAATAAAGATGTAAAAACAATTAGCAATTTATTTCAAGGTCTAAAACTAAGAAACGTGAAAACCTTCTGGAAAGTAAAAATATTCTCATTAATTAAAATACCTCTAAAGAACCTAATAAATATAGTTACTCTTGAATTTTGGACCCAGTAAGTAAGTAAGTAACTCAGTAACTTTCAAAAAATTAAAAGTAAATTAATATAAATAAATTAATTAAATTCTAGAAAAAATTATATTTATTCTTTGAATTTACTCACAAAAACTTTTCAGTCGTTCCTAATGACACCTCCTATAGTTGTAATCAACCACTTATTTGGTTTTTATTCAGTTTCATTTAAGTTTTTTTAAGTAATTAACCTTTTATAAATTGGTGATCAAAATCAAATTGTAACATTTTCAACTTTTTAAGAATATTTTATTTAACTTCTTTTTATATAATCTTATATAATCATTTTAATATTAAGAAATGTATATCAAAAGAAAATACTTATTTACTATAGGTTGAATCCCTTTTTAGAAGTGCTTTAAGAAGTAATAATTATAAATTTACCTTAATAAAATGTTTAACAATATAGAATTTTGTTCCACTAAGTGACGCTTTTTGAATAAACTTTAGAATATTCTAACATTATTATACTTTTAGTATTTACCGTTTTAAAAAGTATAATATTATAATCTAGTATCGCAGCACTAGTTTTAACAATACTATTGAGTAAAAAAATAATGTAATGATAATAAATGAAAATGATTAATTCTTCAATACTTTAAAATTTTCAAATTTAAACCAATTTACTTCTCTGTTTTTAAAGTGGAAGCAAGACTACGACGGTTAAATTTCTTTATTTGTTGGTTATTTATATAAGCTTTAACCTGTACAACAGTTCTTGATTTTAATTGTTTGGTGTCACTTATTGCCTTCTGCACTGCTTTGCCGCTGGGTAAGCCCAATGGTTGATTTAAATGCTCTTGAAAAATATTCTCCACTGCTTCTATTTCCTCCTTATTCCACGTTCTTCGCTTTGTTTTGCCATATGGTGAAACTAAAATTTTATCAATAATCAAATTTTAGAAAATTGACATAGGGTCCTATGTAGATTCCCATATGTGGATTTTTAATAGAGTTATAGACAAGATTTATAAATTAATTATTTAGATAATGAAACTTATAGAAGACGGAGACGATAGCTGATGATAACATAAAATTATACGTACTTGAGCGTTTCTTTCGCTTGCATGGATTCTCAGACTCATATGCAGAAGAATGAGGTGCTTCATCATCAGATGGACATACAGTTAATAAAAATTTGAAAAACGTTTTATCAGTTTAAATACAATTTGAGTTTAAACTATAACTTTAAATTTTGAGCTATATATATATAAATACGTACACAGAAAAGCGATTTATCTGTTTTAACTGTTGTTTTATTTTTTATTTGTATTTTAAGAAACTGTTTCGGTGTGTATTATATACGGATAAGAATTCCTGAAGTGAACTTCGGATTTTCCAAAGTTTAAAATTTGAAGAACCAACTTTATAAAAATATAGTACTAATAGAACACAAACAACCACCAAGTTTTATTTAAACATATTCATTTGTTTATTTTTTATAAACAATTTAATTTTAATGTTAAAGTTTTTCAAAACTTTTATATTTTAGGAACGATTTGTCGGATTTTAATGAAATTTTTTGCATATAATTCATAAAGATTGGAACTTTTAAAAAAATTTATTTTATTGTTGAAAAAAATTATTGTTATTATTAAACAAATGAATAATTATTGTGTTCTGGACCTTTTTCGTAAATTGTGTTAAGATCTTTAAACTACATAAATGAAGGATTTAATATTTGAAACAAAAAGTTGGTGGATCAAAATTGTTTATTAACTACTAGTTTTTCTTGTGAGCGCGACCGCGGGGCGACGTTTTTCTCCGCATAAACTCGTTGCGTTACAGGATATTTATGGTCTGCGCGCAACGAGTTTATGCGGAGCAAATCGTCGCGCCGCGACCGCGCTCACAATAAAAATTCGTAGTTAATAAACTATTTCGATCAACCAACTTTTTATTTCAGATATTAAATCGTTGCTTATATAGTTTAAAGATCTTTCAATAAAATTTACGAAAAAGGTCCAAAACACAATTAATTATTCATTTGTTTAATAATAACAATATTTTTTTGCAACAAATAATTTTTTTCAACAATGAAATAAAGTTTTTTCAAAGTTCCAATCTTTATGAATTATGTGTGCAAAAATTTCCATTAAAATCCGACAAATCGTTCCTAAAATATAAAAGTTTTGAAAAACTTTAACATTAAAATTAAATTGTTTATAAAAAATAAACAAATGAATATGTTTAAATAAAACTTGGTGGTTGTTTGTGTCTCTATTAGTACTTTATTTTTATAAAGTTCGTTCTTGAAATTTCAAAGTTTGCAAAATCCGAAGCTCACTTTAGGAATTCTTACCCATATACGTTACTTTAAACTGTTTAAATACGAACTAAATCTATATTTTCTGTATTGGTTTTTATATTATTTATAATTTACAGTAATACAATAGTTAAGAGCAATAAAGATATACACGTAAAGTTACAAAAATATCGCGTATACCTTTATTGCAAGTGAACACTTTATTTAAATTTGGTATACCCAAATAGCAAAGCATTTGTTCTCAATATTGTGTCTGTTTTGTAAGTAAACATTATTCCTACACTGCACTAAATATAACAAATATTAAGTTTTGAAGTTTTTTAATGTAAGCTTTCAATGAATATTAAATGTATAGACCCACCAACCCTTTCTGTATACAAACGAATAAACCAAAAGTATTTTAAGCCCCTAATGAAAATACAAAATAATAAATAAAAAAACTTCTACTGTAATTTAATTAACAAATGCTTAAAATTTGATATTAAACTTCAGTGCATATTTTTTAGACCAATTCAGTACACATTTTCAGAAAGATATATAAACATTAATAAATAATTAACAATGCTTGGTAAGTTAAATACATATGTTGAATGTGTGTATTTTATATTAGTATGCCTTTTTGAAATGAGAAATAGCTACTGTTTTTAAGCACATTATCTGTTAAAGTAGTTTTTTAGAAATAAAAATTATATAAATTTGTAACAAATAATTGGGTATCGAATAAAATATAAACATTTTTATGAAAATTTAGGACAGCTTAAGTAGTCGGACACTTTTTTCTACATCTATCAGATATTTTGGGTTTATAAATTAAAAAAGATAATTTTTTACATGCTTCGTGCTGGCAAATTGAATTAAATCTTATTAGAAGTTAATAATATAATATTTAAATCATATATATTTAGGATTAATTATCAAGAAAACTGTGTGCCACTCATTGCGCTACTCGAAAATGGTTGCATCTATACCGAGCTTAAAATCCCCGTACAGGATCCTGCAAGTGTTCCTGTACAGGTACCTCTACAGAAACTTTTGATAGCTAAGGTTCCTGCATCGGAACCTGCACAGGAATCCTGTCCCAAAACCCCTTACGGGATCCTGTACCGGACCAGTACGGAATCCAGCACAGGACCTACACGACATACCGAGAGGATCCTTTGAGGATCCTGTACGGGGATTTTAAGCTAGATAGTCAGATATCAAGATTATTAAAATAATAAATAAAATATTTGTTTAATTGTTTTACAAAATAACACTATTTTCATAAAATATAAACTTCATATATTCGTCCAGTATATTCCTTAAAATAACATCACAATGCAATATTATTTATTTGCCAAAAAACACGAAAGTGTCCGACTATCGGTAATGTCTGACGATACCTGCACTTATCATACATATATAAATTTACCATTTAAAATTAATAATAATTTAGTTTATTTTAAAAAAAATTAATTTATATAATGGCTTTATCATATATAAAACTTACAAGATCTCTTCCTTTTGTGGTCCATTTTCTTAGGTGTAAAGCATGTGTCATCAATCAATACTTTTCGAAATTCAGTATTTTTAACTTTTTTCCCTGAAAAATTATTCATTTTAATATGCTTTTTTTGAAATACCAAAATATATTGTTAAGTAAAAATTACCTTTAGTAGTTGCCCTTTACCTTTGATGTTGAGAATCTGAAAATATATGTTAAATTCATTTTTAATTTATTTAAATAATACAAAATACAAATTCTGAATTGGAAAGGAAATTAGAAATGGATTCATGAAAGTAGAGATAATGGTAAAATTTTGATCAAATTGATTTAAAACATGAAGGATTAGTTAAATAAAAATGAAAGTATTATATTCACCTTTGAATCTGTTCTCGTTTGTTTCATTTTCAGTTTCCGAATCGTCACTTTCGTCTTCGTCAACTTGACCGCTGGCTACTTCTAATAGTTTTACTACATTCACGATATCCATACCGGGAAGGGGTTTTTGATAATACTTCTTATGAATTTCCTTCGCATGTCCTAAATGATCAGCTAGATTTGTGACTTGATTTTCTGACAACTTTAATGAAACACACTTTGTCGCAATGTGTTTTCTCAGCAGAGTACCTCTTATTGAAATAGGATTTTCTGCTCCACATTCCTTTGAAAATTGGCGCATGATTGGACATGAGCGGATAAAGTCGTTTTTCTTTATGTTGCTTCCATGAATTCCAAATACATAAGGATTGCTCTGTTTTACTTTAGCTTCATTTCGGGTAGATAATAAAAGATCGATACAATTAACATGTTCTGTAGATAAAATTACTGGTACTTTTCTCGCTAATTTACCGCGAATTGAACAAATAACGTATTTTTCAACAGCCTCCTTGGCTTCAACTGAAAGCGACTCATAAATTTCCTTATGTGCAGTATGATCTATTGTTTCGTAACTCTTGTAATCATCAATTAATATTCTCTCGATTTCTCCTGGTCTCCGTCGATTAAATATTTGAATTGAAATTAATGTAGTTTCTGCTAAATCTCTCCAGGCATTTAAAGAGAATTGTTCTTCTAATTGGCAATATGCCTCTCTTCGTTTCAGGTGTAAAAAATCAGTCATGTTTTGAATGTCGCTGTCAGTTGGTAAAATTGTCTTCTTCTTACAATCATTTCTTAATTGTGTTTCAGCTACAGTTCGATTCACTTCAGTAGAAAACTCTTCTTCGTGTAAGACCAAAAATTGTTTAACTTGCTTCGCCAATTCTTCATTGCTTTTTCTAACGCATAAGCTAATTAAATGTTTCCCTATCTTTTTAATCAACGTACCCAAATTTGAACCATTTGAAGGAGTATTGTAAGTACCTTCTTCTGCATTATATCCTGCTATAATATTTATAGCTTTAATAACGCTATCATAAAATTTTGGATGATAAAGACCAGTAAAATTATCGATACTTGGTTCGATTTCTTTAAGAGCAATTAAGAATCTACCTAATAAACGCATTCTAGCCCTTATCATGTCGGAAAAGTGATCTGATACAAATTTTATGGCAAGTTTGTTTGTCCAAGATATCAGTAATTCATCGTATCTTATTACTCTTGTAACAGTGTCTTCTTTTAATCTTGAAACTATCAGTCGAGTCCTTCCACTAGCAGTAGGATGTATTCTATCAGCAGTTAATCTTCCTAATGCAAGAACGCATCTACTTTTATTGTCCCGCTTAGAGCATAATTTAAAGTGTCGCGATAATGTTTTTTTGCGAAATATCCTTTACATATTGCACAAGCTGAGTAATTCATGGCACTTTTAGTGGCATGTTTGTTCGTAGATGTTTTTACTTTTCCGATGTCACTCTCGGTTGCATTTTTGGTGTTATTTTTAGCAGTTTTTATAACAGTAGGTACATTATCTCCCTCAGAGATTTTCTCGAAAGTAGTTTTACCTTTATGTTTCTGAGCGCTCTTGACGCCTTCCTCAGAGATATTTTCAGCGATACTTTTGTCCGTACTCTCGGTGTCATTCTCAGTGTTAATATTGGACGCAATTTTATTTGTAGATTTCAAACTTTCAATTTTTCCCTCAGAGATATTCTCGGAGATACTTTTATCTGTTGCTTTCTGGACTCTCTTCTTTGTGGATTTTTTAGATTCTGCATTGGGACGCCGTGATACAATTAATTCACCGTTATTAACTATAGCATTTCTATTAAATTTTTGATTTCCTTCCTTTCTTATCTTAGCAAACATTTTGACTCTTTCAACAGACTTTTTAGGAAGAACTGCTATCTTTTTTATTTCAGATTCAGTTCTGTGGACATGGAGCAAATGTCTAGGAAGTTTAGTTACTTTTTTGTCGCAAAAGAAACAAGCATTAGTCCTCGTTTTTCCATCTTTTTTGTTGTATGTTTCTACAAACATATTTGCATCATCGCTCGCGCTTTTCCCATATTCTAAGCAAATATCAGATGTATTAAATGACGATTCATTCACCTTATTTTTAGAATTCGAAGTGTTCGAAATATTTGGTTTTTCTGTTCCATCGAAGTCATCATCAGAGTCATGAGATTGATCAGAATCGTCATCCGAATTAACGTCTGAATTTCGAGGATTGTAGTCAGGGTCTTCATCATTATCATCCTGGTGATCACTGCTCTTTGTAGTTAAGTATTCTACAATTTAAAAGAATGGTTCGAACTATAATTATTAAAGCACAGAATAATTAATACAATTTTTTATATTCAATATTAGAAAATCAAAAAATTAGTTTATTATCATTGAAAATTTTATTGGTAAAACTTTAAATTTATTAGTATATTATTTTTCATTTTTATATGAAAAAAGAAGAACAAACAATAGAAAGTATTATATAGACTAGATCCTCGATTATTGGAATTAATTAGGGCAGAACCCGATCATTGTAAAGTACTATTAAAGTAACAAAGTTAGCTTAACAGGAATATTTTTAATAAATTATTAAAAACATTAACAGAGTGAACAATACTGAACAAATTTATATTAGAACCTTAGAAAACAAAAAATACGATTATTACTGTTTCAAAGTTTTTTCAAAAGATTTTTCAAATTATAAATATTAAATAATAATAAATACATATCGTGTGAAATTCCTCCACTGATCAGATCAAAAAATGAATTTTCTCAAAATTTGACAAAAAGTTACTATTATTAGTGAAACTGCAAACATAAATTATTATTCAATTTGATAAAATATTTTTTAAGTTACGAACTTTCCATTGGGTATAAACACTTTTAATTTTATTAATTTTACTTATCAATATATTAAATTGAAAAAAGATATTTTAAATAGAAAATTCTTAAACTCCTTAACTCAAAAAATATTTTATCAAATTCAATAATAATTTATACTTCCACTTCCACTAATAATATTAACATTTTAGAAAAGTTTCGATAAAATTCAGAAATATAAATTTTTTGACCTAAGCAATAGAAAAATATGGCGCCATATTGAGTATTGACTTTCATTGCCTTTTTAATTGTTTAAATGAATAATTACTTGTTTTAGAGCCCACTTGGTAATTTCTGTTGACTCATTTTTGCCTAAATTTTAAAGGTTCAATAGCCTTTGTTTAAATTTTGTAACCAAAAATTAAATACTTTAAATAGCCGAAAGTTGAAAAGTTTAAAACATGTAAAACATTTCACTAACACTATAAAAATTTAAATGGGTTAATTATTCTCATATTTGTGTATTCAATAAAATAAGTTGTTTCGCTATTCAAACAAACAAAAATTTGAACTTTTAAAAATTTTAATAAATAAACATTTGAACTTTAACAATTTCAAAAAATAAACTTTTCAAAAATTTTGACAATAAAAGAAAATGTCAAAATGAGGCGACTTATTTTATACAATTTGTTATTTGTGAACACTACTTACCAGAAGTAACATTTTGAGTTTCTTCTAATTCTTCAACACTGTTGGAAAAATCATTTTTTTCAACTAAGTTTTCTTCAACATCAAATGATTTAGAACAAGTCGTTGTTTCAAGTATGTTTTCACCAACATCAAATAATTTAGAACAAGTCGTTGTGTCAAATATGTTTTCATCAATATCAAATGATTCAGAAATAATTTTTGTTCCAAGTATGTTTTCATTGTTATCCAACATCTCTGTACCAACTGTTTCGGTTAAACTTGAATTAGAGTCAACTGTTTTAAAACTTTCTTCGCAGTTTGGAACAGAAGCGTTTCGGTGTGATGCATGAAATGGTTTTAAATCAAAGCCAGTAATCACTTCCGAAAATAATAATTTAGGTTTAGACAATTTTTTTTCATTGACTTGTTTCGGGACCTCAATTTTTTGCATCTCCATAACAACCGACTCAATTATTATAGTTTCATTACATTCAGTGTCGATATTTCCAGGACGAAGTAGTCCATCTTCACAGATAACAAAATCGGCAACCTCTTTTTCAACAACATTGAGAAATTTGTCTTCGAGGAAAGTTGGCTGAAGTGTTTTACAATTTAATGTATTTTCTTCTAAGTTATTGACAATATTCTTTTTCTGTTTCGTCCCAGTAGGTGTGACACATTCGCTTACCACTGTTTTATAATCAGCTATTGGATCCTGAGTATTTCGTCTTGGATCTACCAAATCCTTTCCTTTTAAAACAACCTCTGGTGAACCGACACTTAAATTTAACATAATTTTCGACAATACTTCTTCATGTGCTGAAATAATAAATAATCTTATTACACATTTGCAGATATTTTGTAGTGAATATCTTTTGTATTTCAAATCTTGAAAGCATGCAGATAAAAGTAAATAAAAAGGAAAGTAATTTTTTAGAATTTTTGGACAGTGAATATTAAGGAACAAACTGATATAAAAAAGTAATAACTTTATAAAAAAACTAACTAGATGACGCCATGATTTCTGCAGCATAAAATCCTTTAGCACATCGAACTGTGCAATGATTTCCATTTCTGGAAGTAATCAATGTTTTTTTTATAACACTATAAGTGCCATTATTAAACTTTATTAAGAAAAACATTTCACTTTTTTTAAAATAGCTGATGAAAAATTGATAACTAAATCATTTTATCAAGAAGCGTAGAAATTTGTAGAAATAGTTCGTCAAAGTAAAAATTCACGAGAACACGAAGTAAAGCTTTAAACACAATAATTCTTCTATAACCCATGCATTACGTTTAAGAAAATATCGTGCTTAGGGTTTATCGATAGTCCTCGTAACTATTGGTAAATGAAGACAGTGAAACGTTTGAAATGTGACACCCGAATAAAGGTCACTATCAAAGTGTTTTTTATCTGATTCGAAGTAAATGAACATCCTGCATAATATTTTATAATAGTTTGCTTTGTATTTGATGATTTCAAGTGAATTTATAAACAGAAGGTGAGGTTTCTTGAAATCAAAAAAAATTTATTTTAAAGTTATTGCAGAAACACCTTTACAACTTGGTGTGAAGATGAATTAGGTTGTTTCATTTGTGATTTCAGAGTCGATTTAAGGTGTGACGTCAGATAGGGTAAATGTACCAATTACTGCGGATGCTTTAATTACTGTGCGTTTTTAGAATGTGCAATTACTTATCATTTAATAAAATATTAGTGTTAAAAAATGTTGAAATAATTATTTTGAACAATACCTGATAAAATATTGTATATAAAGATAGACAATTATAGCTAGCTTGAAAGGCAGCAAACAGACGATGCAAAGTAATTCTTATGGAACAAAAAAATTTTGCCCCATACGAATTATATTGCGTCGTCTGTTTGTTGTTCTTCTAGCTATGTGACGTCATACTCGAACTCGAAATATCTCGATGTAGTGAAACAGTAAGTAAGTAGGCAATGAGTGTGAGAAAGACTGAGTTATATGTTCGCCATATTTGCACTATGGGGTGTTTCCGACATTCGCACTCTGAGCGCTCTGAAACTACGAAACATGATTGGTTGGATTAGTGGAATTGTGAATAATGTTAGGGGAATTGTGGATTTTGATTGGCTACAACTTTAACTCGACAGTTTCGTGCTCTGCTTTTTCACTCCATGGAGATATGCGGAGCGTGAGAGCAGAGTACGAAACTGGCAAGTTAGAGTTGTAGCCAATCAAAACCTACAATTCCACTAACATTATTCACAATTCCCCTAATCCAAACAATCATGTTTCGTAGTTTCGCAGCGCTCAGAGAGCGAATGTCGGAAACACCAATGGTCTAGTTAAACGCTGCTATGCGACAGCAGTGTAAAGGCCTAAACACAATTGTTTCGTAAACGCAAAGCATGAGTTAGAAAAAAACAGAGATATATTTGCGTCATTTTCTATCTCATGCGTCTTGATCGAGAACGACTTTTGCAAATCTATTGTGCATTGGTCTTTAAGACCAACGCAAAATTGGTTCGCGAATGTCGTTCGCGAACGCAATTCATAGATTAGAAAAGGACAAAGATATAGTTGTGTCCTTTTCTAACTCATGCTCTGCGTTCGCGAACGAGATTCGCGAATCAATTGTGCTTAGGCTTTTACTCTTGTATAATTATGACAATAACAACTAATGGACCATTTACACTTTCGGTAAAAATTTCCAGAACGGAAAATTTTTCATTGGAGTAAGAGAGACAGACTGTGTATCTGACTCTCTTACTCCAATGCAAGTTTTCTTTTCTGGACAATTTTTACAGAAGATGTAAACGCTCCATAAGGGTGCATTTATACGACTGTCCGTAGAAAAAAAGTTTACCGAAAAAAATCGAAATCGCCTTCACACCAAGTTGTAAAGGTGTTTCTGCAATAGTTTTAAAATGTTTATTAATACGTTTGACTTGTCATACTTACTACATACATAAAAGAAACAGGACATTTTATTTGTTTCAAATGGATTAATAATTTTAATGTTTTTTTTCACAAATAATAGATAAATTGAGAACTATAACGACAATGATTTACTAAATAGTAATTCTTCAGAAGCAAATAACTTCGTTTTAAAGGATAATCTAATATCAGCATAAAAAATTATAGGCGAGGGAAATGAATTATTTACAAATTCTCTTAACGGTCTTCAATTTTGTGAACAAATTTTCAAATTTATGACTAAAAATAAGAACATAAATAATGTAACAAACGACATTTTAGTTCTTAACTATGTTAAACAAATGATTAATTACTAAAATTTAATTACTTTTGGGTAACTAATCTAAATGTTGATAAATTAAAAATATATTTCATGTATGTAAATCTCTTCTCACATAGGTAGGAAAGTTGTTTACTATGTAACAGGAAAATGATTATTTTATGTATTAAATTATAAAAATAACATAAAAAAAGAATTGTTATGATTTTTTTTTAATATTCCAAGATAACCTAATTTCTTTCTATTTTTCTAGTAGTGGTCAATAATAAGCTCCAAATCTACGTACTTCAAATTAAAAATTTTATTTTATTGATTAAAGGAAAGTCTTGGTCATAAAAATCCAGGGTTTCTACGTGGTATGTAAACCTGATAATAGAGTTTCTTGACTCAACTCGGACTAAAATTTTGTATGTTTAGAAAATTTTTGGAACATCTATAGTTCACAATAAATTAAAGAAATACTTTTAACCACTTTTTAAAATTTTTAATTTTTATAACTTTCTTTACAATAACAAATTTTTACATTATATTAGTAAACAATTAATATCATCCAGAAAAAGGAATATTTGGCTCAAAACCGACTAGACTTTTGATTTGCTTTACATAAAATGATATTTGGCTCAAATGTTTGTTTTATTTATATCGAATAACGTTTTTATTTAAAACGAATAAAAAGTGTAGTTAGTTGTGAAACAAATTTACGTTTATTTAACTTAAATAATATATATTTGGTATATCCAAAAAACATGAATTTTAAAATTCCACGACTTTTCCAGGTTTTCCAGACCATTTTTTGAAAAATTCCAGACCCAAACATGAAATTGTTTTGAAAAATTTTGATCCATTTATGACAAAAATATACAATCCTTTAAGTAAATTATTAATAACATAAGTTATTGATGTTTAATTGAATAAATAATTAAAATTAAGCTAAAATTTGAGAGATTTAAAAAATTATTAACATAACATAATATTCATCTAGAAAAAATTGAAATTTCAAAATAAGAGTTTATAAAATTCCTTATCAGTTCCAGGTTTTCAATGTACGAAATAAAATTCCATGACAATTCCCAGTTTCTTAGGTTTTCTAGGTCTGTGGCAACCCTGAATATGTTTATGAAAAAAGTGTATTTTATGAAACCCTTAATTAAGATGTATTGAAAAATAGAATTTATTAGTTAAATAAACATTGTTAATAAACAAATAAATAATTAATTGTTTCTTTAAGGAAATTACTGATTAATTTACGCAGTTGACAAAATGATTATTTTAATATCAGCAAGTTGCATTTAAAAGTAGTAGAAAAAATGTGCAATTAAATAATCTTAAATAAAATACTACTATTTAAATGAAATCGTCTTATTGATCCAACTTTGCTCGATAACATTTTCAGAAATTTCAATAAGCAAGGTTGGGAAGTTAACAAAAAATTGGCGCATTTGGCAACTTATCACTCGGGGTAACTAAATATTTTATAACTCGTCAACAATACATCCAAATAACCTTATCCAAAGTGGAAATTAAAGCTAATGCTCTACGCTTTTCAAAAATATTAGTCTGCAATATTAAAAAAATGATCAAAGTATACAGAAAAAACCATATTCTAAAATTAAGAAACTCTACTTGAATTTCAAAAAACGTTTTTCCTTTTTAAAGTTAAAAAAATATACAAAAAATTTGATCCAACTTTTAGATGCCTACATAAAAAAGCTAACAAATTAATAACGACCCAATAAGTTTAGTTATACCCGAAACATGGACTCAGTAAGTAACCTTTATTCTATATATAAAATGTCTTGCGTAAAGAGGAGATATTACTAAACAAAAAGATACAAAATGCCTCTTACACGCATAATTATTTTTATCAATTAACGTGAAAAGATTGTATAAGAAACTTAACATAGCACCGTCCGACACGATTTTGCACCCATGAACGAACCAAAGATTTTCGGAAACTAGAGCTAAAAAAGATACCCGTGTTTGGCCGTTTCTCGAAATCATGTCGTTTACCGTTTTTAGGGGTAAAAACAACCCTAAAATAAAAGGTAACCAATTGTATTGTAAAAATATAGAAGAATGGTAAATTTTTATTTAATAATTCTTGAAACGTTATTGAGACTATTAAACATACCTTTACTAATATTTCACGTCGAACCGTCAACCCCAAACACTACCCCTATTTCAATTTTTTTTAAAAATACTTATGAAACTAAAGTTTTTTGGATTTTTTAAAAAGTAATCGTTGGTTAATTGTAATATCATTCTACGGCCTATCATTCTCAAATTTGCACCCCAACCCTTATCTCAAAACCGGACTCTAAGCTTAATGAATATATTGAATACTGCCCTACAATTTTTGGAATTTCATAAAACTTAATATTTAAGGGTTTTTGGGGTCGCTAGTTACAAATCTGAAAATACTTATTAAAAAATAAAAAAAATTATTTAAAAATTTTTAATGGCGGACAAATTTAAAAAATCATCCGATTTTTATAAAACTTAATAACGGTGGTATTTCAAAAAACTGCAAAACAAATTTTAAATTAAAAACGTATTCTTTTTTATAGTTATAATCATTTAAATTATATATACTTTTTTAAAAATCTAAAACAATGTGAAATCTAAAACAGGTGAAAAATTGAAAATGATAGGCTGTAGAATGATATTACAATTAATAAACGATTAATTTTTAAAAAAATTCAAAAGTATTTTTTTATTTGCTATTTTTTTAAACTAAAAAAAAATAAAAAAATTGAAATAGGATTAGTTTTGGGGTTGACGGTTCGACCTGAAATAATATTAAGGATATGTTTAATAGTCTCAATAACATAAAATTTTTTTTAAAATGTAATTTCCCATTTTTCTATATTTTTTGCAATACAATTGGTAACCTTCTATTTACGGGTTGTTCTTACCCCTAAATACCGTAAACGACGTGATCTCGAAAAACAGCCAGACACAGGTATCTTTTTTAGCTCTAGTTTTCGAAAATCTTTTATTCGTTTATGAGTGCAAAAAAAGTTTAATTTTGTCGGACGGGGATAGTACACAGAAAAAAAAATATTCTAAAATTTAGAAACTTTACTTGGAATTTATATAACGTTTAATCTGTGTATATTGAAAAAAATATACGAAATATTTGAGCTAACTTTTCGAAGACTACGGAATTAAGCATAGCTAAATTAATTGCGACCCAATAAGTATATTTATACTTGAAACTTGGACCCAGTAAGTAACCTTTCTTCCATATATAAGTAAAACTTTACTTTTATTTTTACTAGTTGCTCCAAACTAATTAAAGAGTGATTCATTGTTTTAGGGACCCAATATCGATAGTAACAAGTAGGATTTTGACCCAATAAGTATTCTTTCCTTGATATATAAATAATATTTTCTGGAATGTCATTTAAATTTTTAGTGAAATTTACAGAATTCATTAATTTGTTTCAGCAATTTTTTTAAACGAACCCAGTTAGATATTTCCACCCGATATTCATCAGTCACCGGGAAGTTTTTCTAGATTCTGACCAGTGATTGACCAAAAAATCTGGCAAGTGTCTGATCAGAAATGTAACGCGCTAATTTAACAGTCACTGGTTTGATAATCTAGCTAGTGATGGGCAAGTAAATGACCAGTAACTGGTCAGTGCTGGACGAGTTTTTCTAGCTGAAATCTGAAAAAACACAGGCGTACAAAAAAATAATAAGTCAAAACACAGACAACACACACCCCCCTATCTCTATAGATTTTGGGTCGCTCAAACCGAAAAAGTCCATCAAAAATAAATTCGCCTTTGAACCCCCTTAATACCCCCCTTGGAGGGATCTAAAAACAGAAAACCCTGAAACAGAAAAAGGGCACCAAAAATAAATTAGTCCTCTCCTTAACACCATTCCACTCTCTAACAACCTTTAAGGGCGGTTAAAATTTTCGGTTTTATGAAAAGTTTTCATAATTTTTGATAAAACCGAAAAAGTTCAACCTAAGAATACTAAAAACTACCAAAAACATAGGATAGGATCTCTGGATTTTAGCCTTTCATTTTTTTGTGTGTCTGTGTAATTCTTTAAATCAGTGACTGGACAGTGACTAGAGAGAAATTCTTATCACGATTATGATTCGATTTTCTTGTCAGTGCCTTGACAAAACTACTGTTCACAAAGGGGAATTGTTTCTATCCAGTGAAACTGATCAGTCACTTAGTAAGGATTGCCAGATTGTCTTCGCAAGTGAAATTCGCTCTCTACTCCACAGCTACTAAAAGAAAACAAGTCATACTCGACCAATTTCTACCTGGGATTCTCTAACACTCTGATCTCACTAGATCTTTAGTTCGTAATAAAATATAAACAAAAAGCATTTCGCCTGTTACAGGCATAATTATTCTTATCAATTAACGTGAAATTATTCTATACGTGAAACTTAATATAATACATACAAAAACAATATTCCTAAATTATTAGGAAAATTTACTTGAATTTGGTATAACTTTTAATCTCTGTATAATTGCCAAAAATATACAAAAAGTTTGCATAAACTTTTCGATGCCTACGTAATAAATCTGACAAATTAATAGCGGCCCAATAAGTTTAGTTATACCCGAAACATGGACCCAGTAAGTAACCTTTATTATATATAAATAAAAGTTTACCTATATTTTTAATAGAGGCTACAAACCAACTAAAGAGTGAAGTTTTTGCAATTACTTCATATTAAATGTCATGTAAAGAGGAGATATTACTAAACAAGAAGATATAATATAATTTATATACACTTCTCATCTTTCGCTAAGCTTGAATGTCATTTTTTTAATGACCCAATATTGATAGTTACAAATAGAATTTTGACCCAATAAGTATTCTTGCCTTGATATATAAGTAATATTTTTTTCGGAATGTTATATAAAATTTACTCAACTGTGCGGAATTATTTAATTTGGTTGAGTAATTTTTTTAAAATAGAATGTATAAAGAAAACTAAAAATTGCCCTATTAACCACTTCGGCAGCATGGCGTTCCAATTGGCGTTCCATGAGTAAGTGACAGAAGCGGCAAAAAAATGCGAAAATGGCGTTCCTGTTTAAACTTGATTCCTAAACTCTGTAAACAAATTAAGTTTACCAAACCAAATGTTATTTATTATTTGAGATAAATGAAGATGAATAATACAAGAAAAAATTATTTTTCAGAGATCTTAAATGGTTTTAAAAAGGTTTTAATGTAGCCAATTTTTAATACTTTTTACGAATGGCGTTCCA
Source organism: Leptopilina drosophilae (assembly GCA_032873175.1). NCBI lineage: Eukaryota > Metazoa > Arthropoda > Insecta > Hymenoptera > Figitidae > Leptopilina > Leptopilina drosophilae. The sequence continues at coordinate 43,432,494 of CM065483.1, forward strand.
ATATTCACCCAAAATAGTTCACATTTTTGAATCCGCCTATTTGAATTTTCAAAAATCCATTTGAGATTCATAATCTCAAATAATAAATAACATTTGGTTTGGTAAACTTTGCGACGCCAATTGGAACGCCATGCCGCTGAAGTGGTTAAAGTAAATCAAAGATAACATTTACCAAATATTTGAAGAATATTGATTAGTAAAGTTGACAATAGAAAGCATAAGTCTGCATTATAATGCACACGTTATTAATGCAGTAGCACTCTGTTTGTAACTATATCTTTTGTTTATTTGCAATAAAAACCAAAAAGCTTTTATGCCTCATACACGCATAATTATTCTTATCAATTAATGTGAAAAGATTATATGTATATAAAACTTAATATAGTACACAGAAAAAGCAGTATTCTAAAATATGTAAACCTTATATAAATTTTGTATAACGTTCAATCTGCGTATATTGAAAAAATTTACGAAATGTTTGATCGAACTTTTAGAAGACTACGGAATTAATCAGACAAATGAATGTCGACCCAATAAATATAGTTATTCTCCAAACTTGGACCCAATAAAAAACCTTCCATCTACATATAAGTAAAAGTTTACATTTATTTTTAATAATTGATACAAATTAATTAAAGAGTAATGTTTTTTTAATTTATTCATTTTAAACATCATGTAAATAGGAGATATTACTTTACAAAAATATATAATATAATTTATATACAATGCTCATCTCTTGCTAAGATTGAATTTCATTTTTTTAGTGACCCCAATATTAATAGTTACAAATAGAATTTTAACCCAATAAGTATTCTTCCTTTGATATATAAGTAATATTTTCCGGAATGTTATTAAAAATTTAATCAACTATGCGGAATTATTTAATTTGGTTGCGTAATTTCTTAAAAATGGATTGTATTGAAGCAAACTGGAAAATTGTCCTATCAAATTAAATCAAAGAGAATATTTACTAAAAAATTTGCAGAATGATTCACTTTGTTTTGTAAAGTTGGCAATAGAGAGCATCAATTTGCATTATAATGCACAAGTTATTAATGCAGTAGCACTCTGTTTGTAACTATATCTTTTGTTTATATTGCAATAAAAACCAAAATCCATTATGCCTCATACACGCATAATTATTCTAATCAATTAATGTAAAAAGATTATATGTATATAAAACTTAATATAGTACACATAATAGGCAGTATTCTAAAATATGTAAACCTTACATGAATTTTGTATAACGTTTAATCTGCGTATATTGGTAAAAATTTACGAAATGTTTGATCAAACTTTTAAAAGACTACGGAATTAATCAGCCAAATAAATGGCGACCCAATAAATATAGTTATACTCTAAACTTGGACCCAGTAAAAAACCTTCCATCTATATATAAGTAAAAGTTTACCTTTACTTGTAATAGCTGCTAAAAACTAATTAATGAATAATGTTTTTTCAATTAATTCATTTTTAATATCATGTAAAGAGGAGATATTACTTTACAAAAATATACAATATAATTTATATACAGTGCTCATGCCTTGCTAAGCTTGAATTTCATTTTTTTAGTGACCCAACATTGATAGTTATAAATAGAATTTTGACCCAATAAGTATTCTTGCCTTGATATATAAGTAATATTTTCTGGTATGTTATTTAAAATTTAGTCAACTGTGCGGAATTATTTAATTTGGTTGAGTTATTTATTAAACACGGAATACACTAAAGAAAATTGGAAAATTATTTTTTTAAATTAATAAAACAACATTTACCAAATATTTGTAGAATAATTCACTCTTGGTTTGGAAAGTTAACAATTAGTAGAATAAATTTTGCATTAATAATTCTCTAATCATCACTAGATCTTTTGTTCATAATAAAAAAAATTAAAATGCATTTTCGCCTCTTGCAAGTAATTTTGCCTGTAATTCTTATCAATTAATGTGAAATGATTCTATTAGTGAAACATAATATAATACACATAAAAAAATATTCCGAAATTAGGAAAATTTTCTAGAATTTAGTATATCTTTTAATCTCTGTTTATTTGAAAATAATATACAAAAATTTTGATAAAATTAGTGGGCTCCGAAAACGATGCCCACAAAATTTAGCTGCTAACACTGGTCGTCAAAAAGTTACTTTTTCTCTGATTCAAAAATCGGACAATGATATTCTTATAGGATTTTTATCGCTGAACACGAAAGTGGCCCCAAAAAAATGCCCATTACGTCGAGATTTTACAAAAAATGGATTCAAAGTTTCAAAAAAACCCTGTTTTTGGTCCTTTTATCACGTGTAGAGAATGATGCCGACGTGCTAGAAATCTCTAATTAGGCTTAAATTAAAGCTTGAACAATTATAAGAATCACATCGAAAAAGTTCTGAATCAGTAAAAAAATTTATATAGCACTACTTTTTCATATGCGCTCGCTCTCTATTTGTATTTATAGAATGGTACCCCACGTGAAAAGATTACCCATAATATCCGCGGAAACTTAATTCTTTAAGAATGATACATAATTTGACAAAAGATAACCCCAGGAAGTCTCCAAATGATACCCAGGTCAGTATAGGCCACCAATTTTTTAAAATTATATTCATTTCAAAAAAAGAACACCAGGAAGTCACCTAGTGATGTCCAAATGTTTCTGGACGGTTTTGGTCAAATTCTTGGAGGAAGTTAACCACATTGGTCCAAAAGAAAACATTAGGAAGTCACTTGGTGATATCCGGATTTCCAGGTCACTTTTGATCAACTTCTACGGGGAAGTTAACCTCAATTGATAAAAGTGGAATTCCAGGAAGTCACTTAGTGATGTCCGGATGTTCAGACCGCTTTTAGTCAAATTCTTCGAGGAAATTAACCACAATAGTCAAAAACAGAACACCAGGAAGTCACCTGGTGATGTCCAGATGTCCAGGTCACTTTCGATCACCTTCTTCAGGGAAATTAACATCATTTGACAAAAGTGGAACTTCAGGAAGTCACCTAGTGATTTCCGAATGTTGAGACCGGTTTTGATTAAATTCTTCGAGGAAATCAAATACAATAGTCCAAAATAGAACACCAGGAGGTCACCTAGTGATATCCGGATGACCAGGTTAAACACAACTTCAAAAACAGTCCAGGTCACTGTTGATTAACTTCTACGTGGAACTTAACCTTATTTAACAAATACTCCGCGTAGTTGCTCGGTAGAATATTTACACAAAATTTATTGTAATATAATGAATATAATAATATAATGAAATCAGGCTTTACAGGTTAGTATGGTCATCTACTTCGTAAAAGTTAACTCCCCGTAGAAGGCGATCAAAAGTAACCTGGACATCACTAGGTGACTTCCTGTAGTTCCACTTTTGTCAAATGAGATTAACTTCCCCGTAGAAGGTGATCGAATGTGACCTGGAAATCCGGATATCACCAAGTAACTACGTAGTGTTTTCTTTTGGACCAATGTGGTTAATTTCCTCTAAGAATTTGACCAAAACCGTCCAGAAACATCTGGACATCACTAGGTGTTTTTCTGGTGTTCTATTTTTGAAATTAATTTAATTCGATAAAAATTGGTGACGTATACTGACCTGGGTATCATTTGGAGACTTCCTGGAGTTATCATTTGTCAAATTATGTAACTTTCTCTAAGAATTACAAAAAATGAACTCTCCCGGAAAATACCGCAAAAATTCTGAGGAAACTCAGCGGAGTGACTTCAAGGATTCACCTCGCTGAGTTTCCGCGGATATTACCGGTAATCTATTCACGTGTACACTATAGCACTCTTATTTATTAATTTTATTTGCGCTATATATTGTAATTTATCATTTTTTAGATCGCTAATTAATACGGATTTGGAAACCACCATTTTTAATTTTTTAATTTTAATTTAAGATTCGTAATCATCCACCTCGAAAACCCCCAAATACCAAGTTTTAGTCAAATCCATCAATTTTAAAACTTACATGTCCGCCATTTTGAATTGTTTAATAATGACCTTACATTCAATCAACAATATTCAGCGAACCCAAAAATGATAAATATCAATAAATAGCGCAAATAAAATTAATAAGAATAAGAGTGCCATAGTGTACCGCTCTATAAGAACAAGTAGAGCGCGCGCGCACATGAAAACGTTGTGCTAAATGAAAATTTTTGACTGATTCATAAATTTTTAGATTGGATTCTTGTAGTTGACTGTTTAAGCTTTAATTTAAAGCTAATTAGAGACTTCTAGCACCTCAGCATCATTCTGTACACGTGGTTAAAATAGGTTAAAAACAGGGTTTTTGAAACTTTGAATCTATTTTTCTCAAAATCTTGACGTGAAGAGCACTTTTGGAGATCATATTCGTGTTTAGCGATGAATATCCTATGAGAAATCATTGTCTGATCTTTAAATCATTTTTCGTGTTGACCTGTGTAATTTTATATGGCGACCCAATAAGTATATTTACACCGAAAACTTAGACCCAGAAAGTAACCTTCCATCTATATATAAATAATAGATCTTTATTTCATAATAAAATGAAAACAAAAAGTTTTTATATCTCCAATAGGCATAATTATTTTTGTAATTTTAGCCTTTTTTTAATCCTTACTTTGTTCCTTTTCTTTATAATTTAAAGTAGTACAACGTTTAAACCCGTTTTTATTATTTTTTTGTAAATTTTACCTCATGTTCTTATTATTATTCTTAACATATTTTAAAAATTTCAAAAAAATTTACCGTCCAGAACCAGATATATTTGTTATCAATGTTGCTTATTTTGCATGTAAAGCAAGAGTAATATATGGAGAAAAATTTTATTTTTATACATATGATTAGAAATTGTTTATAGATTTTTTTCAAAAACGTGTATATGACTTATGAAAAAAAATCAAAATTAAATTTTAATTTTTTGGAAAAAAGGTCCCATTTTTTTTAACGAAAGCTGAGGTTTTTTTCCTAACAGGGCATATAAATGAAAAAGTAGGACAAGAATGTTTAAACATTGAACATTGAAAGTTTTGCGGCGATTGGAGAAAAATTTTTCTCCACCTGGATCACTTGACATGGAATGCCTGATATACATTTACATTTGCAGAAAAATACCGTGTACTGATAATATATTTGCCACAAAAATAATGGCCTTATAAGTATAGTTACAATCGAAACTTCGACCCACTAAGCAACCTTTAATTGTATCTAATTTTAAGGTTAGGTTGTCTTTCAAGTAAAACAGAATATCGCAATTCTATCGATAATACCAATATCTCTGGCTCGTTTTTGACGAAATGTTTAGTTGTAATGGCAAAAAAGTGAATTAGTAAATTAATTCTAAAGCAATTTATTTTCTCTAAATAAGAATAATTACACACAACATCAAAAAGGATGGCAAATTTACTGATTCAGTTAATGAAATTGCTTTAACGACATGACCTTATAGTGATAGATACTTACAAAAAATAATTTCTGTATTTTATTGTGTATATCTTACAATACCGAGTCCTTGACTTGATTGTGAAATTAATACAGATACTCTTAATATTTTTCAAAACTGCAGTTAGAAAATTATGCTAAAGTACTTCTTCCTTCTGTAGGGACATAAATATTCATATCAATATATCGAGAAAATTTAAAAATTGCACGCTATTAAAAGTTACTTTTGTGACACCCGGTATATGAAAAGCAAATTTAATTGAAATCATTCGAAAACATAATTTTTTAATAAAAAATGGGTTTCCTATTGCATATATGACAATATTATTCACTTAAAACTTATTTTTAACCACTTTTTAAATAATATTCTGTAAAAGCCCTTAACAGGTCAGACCCGATAAGTGGTGTTACACGTATAGACTTATTAGGTCGGACCCGATAAGTCGAAAATGACCCAATAATGATAGATAAACATAAAATTTTGTCCCGATAAGTGCAGGTGCATATATATATATATATATATATATTATATATATATATTATCTATTGTGAGTCTTTTGAGCAGTGTAATTAATGCCACAGCTTTCTACGGGGGTGACGTGTGGTCCCTATCTTACTTGAATGATCTAGATTGCGTGCAAACTCGTTTTTTTAAAAATATTGTAGGTTTAACAAAAAATACTCTCAATCATTTTGTGCGCCTGGAATCTGGTATTCCATTCCCTAATGTAATTTTGTTTCGACGTATTCTGAATTGGTGGATAAAATTGCTTGAGATGCCGGATGATAGACTGGTAAAGTGTTGTTTTATGAGAATGTATGAGTTGGATCGTATTAATGGCTCTTCTCCAGTTGGTTCTAGTTGGGCTTCGCGGTTTAGAATGTTGTTGGATTCGCTGGGGGCTGGGTATTTGTGGGAACACCAATTTCAAAACGTAAATTTTATAAAAAATGAAAAGTAAAATATAATGAAAAAATAGTGTAACAATGAGATTAGTATGGCAATAGATAGAGTGATAAATTCTAATTATAATCCTAATTATAGATTTTTTAGCCAGTTAAACTTAACAGAAGAATATTTAAAATACAATATGTCCATAAGAAAAATTAGAATAATAAGTCAGTTACGGTTAGCAAATTTAAACAGATTAAAATTAACATATAAACAAAATATATATATACATGAGACACAAATGTCACATGCTCCCTGTGTAATTACAACGAATGGGAAAATGTTCAACATTTTTTGCTGCGTTGCCCGATATACGAGCCTCTGCGAACAAGGCATCTTTCATGTCATATAAGCACTGAAAAATCAGATAATGAAAACCTCAACAATTTGTTAGTTATTAAATGTCCAAAACAAGTTAACGATTTATTTTATTTTGTTGTAAACGCGCTTCTCTTGCGATCTTTTATTATAAATGAGTAATGTGTGTTCTGTATTATTTTGTACGCCGAGTTTAATATCTTATGTTTAAGTTTGTTATTCTTTTTATACATTTCTAAACAATTTTAAAAAATTTTATTACAAGTAAACTATTATTATTATTATTATTATTATTATTATTATTATTATTTATTATATAACAACATTTTTATATAAATGGGAGGTAGATAGGTTAGACATATTTTTCGTATTATAAAACTTTCGAACTACAAAAATTTTCTTTATTAAGTTTTGTTACCAATGGTAAATAATGATGCTTTAAATTTCTTTATATCAAGTGATCGTATGATTAACGTATATAACAACATAAACCTTACCGGTTAAAATAGGTTAATATTTTTCTTTTTATTATCCTGAGATCAAAACTTGAAAGAAGGAATGTCAAATTTTGTATCATGTAATTTGAAATTAATTATCTTGTAAGTTTTAACAAAAATTAAAAATATGTGTATTTTTATGATTATGTAAGCAAATGATAAAGGTATACATTTTTGCGAAATTATCGAAATAATTATTGAAGTATTATGTATGTTTAGTAACATTACATTAATAATGTATTTTAGTGTCAAATTTCACCACAAAAAGTGTTGTTTTAAAGTTAAAACAAATGTATATAAGCTTATATAGATTGTAACTTGTTAAAAAATATAAATGTTTAACAACTTAATGGCAATGAAATAAAAGTTATTTGTCTTTCTTAAAAATGTAGTGATGTAGCCATGATCTTAAAGTGGCTACATTTTTACCTTGTAGACATGGATATTTTTGTTGAGCAATCAAAATTTGTTTTCCTGACGGTAGATTTTTATCTGCTATGTTATCATTAAATGCCTTTAAAACAGTGTTTTTTTCCTCATTGGTCCACCTGGTTTTCTTCACTTTTTTCTTATCGGGAGCATCTGTAATTTATTGTGATCAAAATCAATTAATTGTAAATTATTAAGATTTTTTTTATTAAAAATTGTAAATTATTGAGAGGCGAAAGCTAGATATTATATATTAAATTGTATACATTATTATAATTATTCTATTATTATTTATTTATTTATTGATAATCTATTTTAAATTCTTATAATTTTAAGTATTTTGATAAATTGTCCCATTTGTGGAAAAACCTCATCCTAAGGAAAATACTTAATAGAACGTGAAAGGAAACCCAAAATGTTATAATTTTAAAGTGCAATGATATGACAATTGTAATCTGGAAAAGAGAGATATTAGGCAAAACGGAAGGGACTAGGAATAAATTTAAAAAGTGGAATTTAAACATTTGGATGTACTAATAATGAAAATATAAAATCGTGGAAGAATAAAGAAAAGAGTACATTCTAGGATAATGTATAGTTTGTAAGTAGAAAGAATACTTTTATTAATAAAAATATACCTAATTTATATTAAATCCACTAATATGAATTACTTATATAACTCTGGCAGCATGATTATATTAAGGGTTCATACCACTTTGTTATCTTCAAAGAAGCAAAATTTTTTATTACGGATTTCGAAAGTAAAATATACCCAGGTAGAAATTTCAACTCTATAATGACCAGTCACTGGGAAGTTTTTCTAGATTCTGATCAGTGATTACTGACCAGTAACTAGACAGTTTTTCTGCTTAAAATCTAGAATAAAATATAATTTTTTCTGGCTCATTTTATTTTGTTTATAATTACATATTTATTTATATTTTTGTGTTTATTCAAATATTTTAGACTAATGAACTATTACTCTACCAGTAACACTTAAATCTAAGAATAAAAAATTCGCGCGCATGGGGAATCGAACGTAGACCCTGGAAAAAGAACGCATGTGCGTTACCACGCAGCCACGGTGACTAGATGGTAACTTATCATAACGACAAGTTTAAGAACTGAAGAACTCAATTCCGATTGTGACTAGAATTTCTGACTTTTGTTACTTGTCAGAAGTAATGATCACAAATAATGACCAGATAAACTGTTTAGTTACTTGTCATAGACTTGACAGCTTATCTTGTCAAAATTTAAAAAAATGTAAACTTTGGTAATGTGACAGTGAAACGATAATAACTTTTATATAAAGTTACTTTAGACTTTTCTGTTTTTGACCGTATGAAACGTAAAAATTATTTTTAATATTTTAATTATAAATGATTGACTAAGAGTGTATTTGTATGAAACTGAGGCTTTGTTTTTTTTCTTAATGACTGGTCAGTTTCTGTGTCCGCAGTTTATTTTTTTGACAGTGTTGAGATTTTCTCGCTAGAAATTTGGAAAAATCTAGAATAATTCTTTTAAGGACATCGGGGAAAACTCGCCCCCAAAAGTGTTTTCCTGCGTGTCGTCTCACTCCTTAAAAATTAGAGATATTTAGTTCCGATTTATCATGATAATTAGGGGAATTTATGATGGTAAAGAATATTCTAGAAAATTGCAAGTGATTTTTTAAATAAATATTGAAAAACAAAATTACAAAAGATGGACTTTTGTCATTTTTGACGAAATTGAGAAACAATATGGCGGCGAGCACACAGACAAGTGGATCTATGTGTCAGTGGTCAAGGAGGTGACGCCAATTCTCGGAAGTGGTCGCGACTTTAACTAAGAAAATGTATTAATCTCAAATTACTCCACTTTCAATCGTTAAAAAATAATTTTCTCGCAAAATTATTGCAAAAAGGGAGAGGGCCGCTCCTCGGAGAGTCTTCCTCTATCACCCCTCCAAATAAGAACCTGAAATATTTTATCCTCTCAAAATAAGACGTCTACACCAAACCGTTCATGACCCCTTTTTCCGTATATTTAAACAATTTTTTCAATTGTTATTTATCCAAATAATAATCTTAAATAATTCTTCAAATCAGTAACTGGCCAGTGTCTAAAAAGAAATTCTTATCACGATTGTGATCAGTTTTTCTGGTCAGTGAGTTGACAAAAGTACTGTTTATAAAGGAGAACTGTTTTTATCCAGTAAAACTGTCCAGTCACTTAATCAGGACTGGCCAGATTGTCTTGGCAAGTAAAACTCGCTCTCGACTCTACAGCTACTGGAAGAAAACAAGTAATACTTGACAAATTTCTACCTGGGTATGTCAAAAATGTGGTGTAAACTTTTTAGAAACGTCCCAGCACTCAGAATAAATATTTTCTTACGAAAATCGTTATCATATGTGTGGATATCGCTGGAACTAGAATTATTTAAAAATATTAATTTTTACTATCTTTTAAACCGAAAAACTGCCAAAAAACCTTAATTTTCAAAAAAAAATTTAATTGCCGCCATTTTGTTATTTTTGCTTAAAAATTAAAAATTTTAGTTCGAGAGATAGGGACAGTCCTACTGAAGATAAATCAACTTGAATTTTGATTTTGAAATTAAAACTTAAGTTTTAGACTTTTCTAACCAGATAAATCAATTCCTCAGCTGACATCGATATTTTTAGCAAGTCTAAAATTATTGTTAAATTTTAAATAAATAAAATTTTTTTAATAAAGTTAGGTTTTTTATAACGTTAGAGAGTGTATTTATTGAACTAAAAAAATGCAGATCAATATAATCCATAGGAATCGTAAAAAAAATTATAGAAAATAGCTTTATTTTCAAGCGTGTAAAGTGGTATGAACCCTTAAGCTTACTAGAATTTTTAAAGAATTCTTTAATTAATTCAAAATAATATCATTTTAATTATCATGAAAAGATTTTTGGAAATTTAAAATTTTTTGGTTTTTACAAATCAATGGAAAGTCGTTATAAAATTACGATAATAAGGAATAGTAAATAATTTACATACTAATAAATATATAAAACGTACATACCTATATTTTCTATAGTTTTGGAATGCTCCTCTAGCACTTGACTAGAATCTCTTTTCCTTTTTCGCTCAATTCGATTAGGAATTGTGTCGTCGGACTCTGACACCTCAGCTTCATCTTCATTTTCCTTTCTAATATCTGTAAATATGAAATTTAAACAACTGAGATAAAGGGTATTTATATCTATTTTTTCAATGTAAATCTCTTTTAAAGAATTTAGTAAAACTTAAGGGGTATTTTTGATATATGTGAATTTGGTCACCGCATTTTTAAAAAAATTAAATTCTTTTTAGAGTTCTGACTTTATGAACAATAATTCTAGAGTTCCTGATAATTTTTAGAAATAGCTTCGTTGATTAAATGGTAAAAAATAAGTTTTTTCAAAATGGGGGACAACTTCGCTTAGCCCATATTAATGGAAAAATAAATTTATAATAAGAGTTCTGAATAGTTTTAAAAAGTTCTTGAGTTCCCTACAGTTTATTTAAATAGTTCTGATAATCCAGAGTCAAAAAAATTAAAAACACTATAATGTTCGAAAAATGAGTATGTTACGTTACAAGAAAGAGTTCTGATTAGAGAGTATGGAGAAGTTTTTAAAACCAGAAGAATGATAATTAGAGATAAAAGATTTAAGAAAATTTTTTGAATTACAGGAATATTTTAAGATTACAAAACGTAATTAATAATAGGAATTATTGAGATCCCAACAAAGGAATAAAGTTAAATTTGGATAAAGTTTTTAAGAGTTTAATAAAGTATGAAAACAACATAAGATAATTTAAAGAAATGTAAAGAGTACAAAAAGGCAATCAGGAAGATCCGAAGTTGTTTGATATGTGTTTTAAGACTATTTGGCCGATAGTAATTATTTTGACTAATATAAATAAAATTCTAATTTTGAAGAATAAAAGAACAAATTGTTTTTTTAAATACCTTTACTTGAAGTTTGAGCATCCTTCAGAACACCTGATATTCCAACTATGTCTACTGCCACAGTAGGCTGCTGGTAATAATCCTTATGGACCTTTAAGTCATGACCCATGAAGTTCGCAACTTGTGAGATTTGTTTCTCGGAGCATTTTGTGGCACAAGTTGTTGCTAAATGTTTACGGAGTGTTGTGCCTCTAAGTGTTTGTGGTTTTTCAGCACCACATAAAACCGAATACTTTCGCATTAGCTCACAGGCTTCTAAAGATTGGCATCTTTCTGCATCCACACTTGGAACAGCGAAAAAGTAAGTATTCTTTTTATGTACTCCAGCTTTTTGTCGAGTTTGTTTTAAAAGAGCCATACACTCTAATGATATTTTGCAGACTAGGACTGGAACTGGACGATCTTTCTTACCGCGAATCAATAAACGATTGTATTCTTTTGCAACTTTCTTACCTTTTTCAGGTAAAGTTTTATAAAGATCATCGTTTTCATTTATCTCCTGCCGATTTTCGTAATCTTCAATACTAAGAAATTGAATCTCACCCCGTCGTCTACGATTGAATACCATGAGATAAATCAATACTACTTCATTTAAACACTTCCACTTTTCAATGGTAAATTCTCTTTTTAAAGATTCGTAGACACAGTCACGTTCCTTTATTAGATAAGATGTTAATTTACTGATGTCACTGATGTTAGGCAGCAATACCTGTTTTTTCCTTTTCATATCGATTTGATATTCTGTAACATTTCTGTTTACATAAATACCATACTTTGTGTTAAATACAACCATAAATTCCTCGACCAAGCCTTTTTTTCTCTCTCCATCATGATAATGTATTCACATTTCAAAATTTCACTGCATTTTTTAAGTGCAGTTCCTACTGCAAAAGCTGTGCTTGGGGCACTGTATTTTTGAGTTCGCTCATTAAACCCCGCTATAATATTTACAGCCCTTAATAATTTTTCAAACAAAGTCGGGTGAAAGATGGCCGCTAAATCTTCGATTGTTTTATCAACTTCTTTTATTGCTAGAAGCAATCTTCCTAGCAATCGTAGTTGAGATCTTATCATCTTGTCTTGCTGTGGTAATTTGTGTTTAATACAAAGAAGATTTCCGAAAAGAATTATTAATCTGTCATATAGAATTATATTTGTCACCGGATCGTTTTTTCGTAAAACGGGAATTATAGAATGCCTCATCTTGTAACTCGCATCCTTGTGTATACGTCCAAGTTTTCGACAAGCTTTCTGTAACAAGGTTCTCGTTCTACCTGATTTAGATTCAGTACAGTCGGCGTAATGATGGCGAAGATTATTCTGAGTATAAAAACCATGACATTTAGGGCAGTTAACAATTTCATCTGCAGTTTTCTCTCTCCCCACCTGACATCTCCGAACCGTGATAAGATAACCTTGATTTAAGTCAGGGTCAGTATTATGAAGAAAATCTCCTTTTTTCCTGATTTTATCAATGGCATCACGCCTATTTTTAGTCTTCTTTTTGAATGAAGTAAAATTTTGAACCATTTTTCCATTCGAATGCTGTCTTTCTAAGTGACGAGCAATCGAAAGTTGCATAGTTTTACAGTAAAAACAGAAGTGTTTCTTCGACTTTCCACTTTTTCCAAGTGATGACGGAACTGTTAAACCTGTAGATTGTACTGAAGATTTTCCTGGAGCGACACAAAATGAAGAGAAACTAGACGAATTTAGGACGCTACAATCTTGTGTTGTGTTAGATGTACTATCAATATTGTTTGTTGCATTTACATCTTCCCCATCTGCTTCATCAACTTCTTCATCATCAGATTGTTCTTCATCTTGAGGTAAGTAATCAAGATCGCGGAGATCGTCATCCTCATCATCGCCATCTTCAGGAAGAAGAATAACATCCTCTTCATCTTTTTCACAATTTTTAAAACAATTTTTCGAATTAGGCAATCGATTATTTTGTAGAAAAGTACTGCTATCTTTAATTACAGGAAGTGATACAATTTTTTTTCCAGGTGGAATAACTACCACATCAATAATTTTAGGTTTTTTGAAATTAATCAGACTTGAATCATCTTGCACTAATCTGTTAGAAATTCTTTTATTATTTGTAGTATCGTTCTCATCATTTAATCCATCAACAGGATTAAAATGATCATCGATTGATTTGTATTCATTTACACACACCTCATTACTTCCAACATCAAAATCATCTAAGAAATCAGTATGACTCTCCCCAGCGATTATGAATTCACATTCCTCATAATTTATATCGTTCAGATTATAATTCTGATTAGCGGGAGGAACAAAAACATCACTAATTTTATTTTTATGCTCATTACTAACATCTTTTTTTTCCGTAATATCATTAACATCAATTTCGTTTTTTTCAGGTGCTTTGATGATGGATGGATATTGATCCGATGTGTTCCCCATTGCGGCTGTAGTCGAAGCATGTTCAGAACAACGATGAAACTTATGTATCGAGTGAGTATTAATTCCAGGATCACTAATTTTATTTTTATGTTCATTTGTAATATCTTTCTTATCCCTTATATTTTTAACATCAATTTCGTTTTTTTCAGGTGCTGTAATGATGGATGGACATTGATCCGAGGTGTTTCCCTTTGCGGCTGTAGTCGAAGCAGCTTCAGAACAACGATGAAACTTATGTATCGAGTGAGTATTAATTCAAGGATCACTAATTTTATTTTTATGCTCATTACTAACATCTTTCTTTTCCGTAATATCTTTAACATCAATTTCTTCTTTTCCAGGTGCTGTGAACATGGATGGACAATGATCTGGTGTGTTCCCCTTTGCGGACGTAGTCGAAGCAGCTTCAGAACAACGATGAAACTGATGTATCGAGTGAGTATTAATTCCAGGATCACTAATTTTATTTTTATGTTCATTTGTAATATCTTTCTTTTCCCTTATATCATTAACATCAATTTCGTTTTTTTCAGGTGCTGTGATGATGGATGGATATTGATCCGATGTGTTCCCCTTTGCGGCTGTAGTCGATGCAGCTTCAGAACAACGATGAAACTTATGTATCGAGTAAGTATTAATTCCAGGATCACTAATTTTATTTTTATGTTCAATAGTAATATTTTTCTTTTCAGTAATATTTTTAACATCAATTTCTTCTTTTCACGGTGCTGTGATGATGGATGGACAATGATCTGGTGTGTTCCCCTTTGCGGATGTAGTCGAAGCAGCTTCAGAACAACGATGAAACTGATGTATCGAGTGAGTATTAATTTCAGGATCACTAATTTTATTTTTATGTTCATTTGTAATATCTTTCTTTTCCCTTATATCATTAACATCAATTTCGTTTTTTTCAGGTGCTGTGATGATGGATGGATATTGATCCGATGTGTTCCCCTTTGCGGCTGTAGTCGAAGCAGCTTCAGAACAACGATGAAACTTATGTATCGAGTAAGTATTAATTCCAGGATCACTAATTTTATTTTTATTCTCATTACTAACATTTTTTTTCCGTAATATCTTTAACATAAATTTCTTCTTTTCCAGGTGCTGTGAACATGGATGGACAATGATCTGCTGTGTTCTCCTTTGCGGATGTAGTCGAAGCAGCTTCAGAACAACGATGAATCTGATGTATCGAGTGAGTATTAATTCCTGGATCACTAATTTCATTTTTATGTTCATTAGTAATATCTTTCTTTTCCCTTATATCTTTAACATCAATTTCGTTTTTTCAGGTGCTGTAATGATGGATGGACATTGATCCGATGTGTTCCCCTTTGCGGCTGTAGTCGAAGCAGCTTCAGAACAACGATGAAACTGATGTATCGAGTAAGTATTAATTCCAGGATCACTAATTTTATTTTTATGTTCAGTACTAGTATCTTTAACATCAATTTCTTCCGTTTCAGGTGCTGTGATGATGGATGGACAACGATTAGAAGGTTTATGCTCGACGAGATTAGATGATTGGTCCTTAGTAAAATGATGATTGTCATGCAGCGAATCAGTACCCATTCCAGAGCCACTATGCACATATTGAAACTTTTTTTCATTATTACTTAAAATATTATTATTTTCTGTTTGAACTACTTTTTCAGACGAGTCCAGCTCATCGGAATCCGTTGGTAACTCTTTATTAAGATGGTCGAAATGTACATGATGGTTACGAATTTTGAGATCTTTGTTTGAAACTATAACTTCATTTTTAACACTGTTTGCAACATCAATTCCTTGGTTTTTATATGGTTCGTCAATGGACATCCAATCATTTAAAGATTTCTGTTCGAAGGCTTTAACTGAATCATTACTTTTAGCATTATCAGACTTATATATCACGTATGTGCTATTTATAGAATTATTATTTTCACGTTGAATTACTTTTTCGTTATTATTTAAAATATCAGTGTTCTCTGTTCGATGCCTTTTTTCTTTAAATTTATAATTCTTAGAAAAGTCCAGCTCATTGGAATCTCTTAGCAACTTTTCATATCGAAGTTGCTTATTTATATTAATATTTTTTATATATATTTTACTTTTACTACTAGTTCTGTCATCAATTCCTTTTATTTCTGATGCTTCGGCGATGGGTTTTTTATGGCTCTGTAATTTTCTGAAGTGTTTTGCTGGACATCCTTATTTAACGAGTCATATTCAATATCTAAAAAACATAAATATATCCTCAATTTATTGTTGTCTTGTTTTTTTCAAAAATTTCATAATTTTAAAGGGAACCTCTAGAGGTTTTTGAGGCCTTCCAAAAAGGTCTGAAATCTAAAGCTAGATTTTCAAAATTCAAAATGATGCATCCAAAATGTTGTACGAAATGATTTGGAAATTGATGGATTTTAATGAAACTTGGCATAAGGGAGCCCGGGGCGTAATGGCTAACTTTTCACTCTTTGTTGTTGTACTCGTCCATTTTTATTTTAATTAAATGTTTATCTCCCGAAAAAGTTACTCTGATATCTCAGCTTTCTTTGAAATCTTTAAGCGTCCTGATATGACTTTTACTTTTAATTTTACAACAGTTATTCTGGAGCAATGCAAAGCTATCCAATACGCCTTGGACCGGGGTGTATTGGATAACTCCCGAGGCGTAACGAATAATGATTGATAATTATTATTTACAGTTTTTTTGATAAGGATTTATAGTGTATATCTTTCGTATCTGTAATGTAACAATAAGCTAGAGGAATTTAGTTATCTTTAAAGTGAAATGTAACACTCGTGTTAAAAGACTAAAATTCGGAAATTGAGATAGAAATAATAAATTAAAACTTATACACATTCCTTGCATATCGGCTTTAATGTAAAGAAAAACAAAATAAGAGATAGAAATTGGCCAAATAAAGAACAATGCGTTGCAAGCTCGAACTCGCTCTCTGTGACCTATTTACGCAACCGAGTTCTAGTGCAACCCGAGTTCTAGGAATCGTTGCGTGTAACTCGAGCTTCACTTTTTCCATATAAGAGGTAAAACTTGACCAAAATAGGAAGGAATGCGTTGCATCGACATTGCGTCATGTAAGCTCGAACTCGCATGTTGTGACCTAATTGCGAAACCCAAGTTCTAGGAATCACTGCCTGTAACTCGAGCTTCACTTTTCCATATATGGGGTAAAAGTACTGATCCATTGTCGATGGATGTGATTCTTTCTTCGAAGCTTGATTATAAATAGAATTATAAGGAATAAGCATTATTCTTAGGAATTGACACCTTTTACCCCCATAATTGTCTATAAATTCTCCCTCTTTTAATAATTTTAGAGTATATAAGGCGACGCTTTTTCAATCAGAATTGTCAAAAGTTCCGGTGCGGTTTTATAGACCAGTAGTCATTGTAGAGCGACCCTTCAGTTATACACAATTTTATTGTATTCTTTCCTTAATCGGCAATTGCGGTTTAGAATTGTACTCGATTATCGTGCAAGTCTATTTTGTTTTTCACTTAGAAACAAGTTTCTTTCCGTAGAAGGTGCAAGAAAAGCAAAATTGACACTTAGAATCAGTAATTTTAAAGTATTAACTGTCGTATTTTGCATGTCAAGTTCATTAATTGTAGTTTCTACCAATTCTTTCTTTAATCGGCAATTGCGGTTTAGAATTGTACTCGATTATTGTGCAAGTTGCTTTTCTCACACTTAGAAACAAGTTTCTTTCCATAATAGGTGCAAGTGACGATAAGTAACACTTAGAAGCGGTACTAGCTCTTGAACAAATGCAAAAGTTCTAAAGTTGTGAACGTTACACAAGTGTAACATAACAAACTTTCTCAGTTTCGTTCAACTGAAACAATATCTTGAAAACCAAACTTATACCGACCAGCGCTATAACCTTAAATCTGCGACTAATCTGTAATTAAAAGTAAGTAACACTTATGTAACTAATTGTAATATTATTATTCAAATCATTAAATAAATGTATTAAAAGGGAATATTCTTTTGTTTTAACGCAAAACCCGTAGTTTTGACAAGTACAAACGATCCTACTTAAAAATAAAGGTCAAGCTTTACCAACTTGACCATAATCAGCCTACCATTCCTCCAAAAATTCTTTAACCTAACTTTAAAACTTCGCCTTCCTCTCGGGATGTAACAAATACTTAACCTAATATTCAGTATTTATTAATTAAAGAAACTACGATAGGTACCCGGACTTCATCCGGCGAGCGAATTCCGTAGCAAATAAAAATTAGATCATTACAAAGTTTAGCCAACGAATTGAACTACGTATGCAGGTCGGTGGCAAGCTGCTTAGATATTCTTTTGGCTGCGTCAACATCGACATGCTCGTCAAACTTCTCCTTCAGCTTCGCAACTGCAGCGAAGTCAGTTTCTGTGTTCTCAAAGAGATCCATCCAGGCCCTATCCTCCGAAGAGGGAGAGGAGTCCGAATGGTTCCTTAGCGGTTAAGTCAATTACTTTCATTCGTGAGTCTAGGAACTCTACATGTTCTTTTTCTTTTGGCACTTTCAAAACGTTATTATTTTTGTTTGTAATATTCATTTTGTAGTTTTGTTGTTCATAGTCTAGAATTGAGGTATTAGCAGCACAACAGGTTTATCCGAGCCCAAGTCACAGGTCCACACCACTACCAGGAGCAAGCTTTATTATGGACCTCATGGCCTCAACATGGTCCCCCGGGTCATCGCCGGGATTTTCGCCGTCTGAACCAGGCAGCCAGGACTACGTGGTTAATGCAGCCCCGGGCCTGTTACTATACGGCAGCCTGGCCTGCCAACTACCAGTTGCCCAAGGGTACCCTTAAGGCCCATAACTCACTCCAGGCGTTAGAGCAGACAAGCTTCCCAGACTCGGCATGCTGCACCACCGGCACCACAGTCCTCTTTACATGCAGGGATGGTCGTGCATGAAGCTTTTTCAGAGTTTCCAGATAGGGACATTATCTCAAAAAATGCAAAAAAATGAAATGAGAACGTGACCATCGTCAGCACGAGAGTTACACCAACGAATCTGAGACTCATTGGGCTCTCGCGCCCCCGTGACACGTTCCCATGCGCATTGCTTTTAAAATTTGGCATAAAAAAGGGGTGTTGCAGCCAAGCCACAACACCCTTTAAGAATCAATAAAGCACCTGCAAATGAGCTTATGCGCCCACTACTGCGAATGCTCCAAAAATTTTTACATAAAAAAAGGGTGTTGCAGCTAACGCCACAACACCCCTTAAGCATAAATATACACCTGTCATCGAGCATCTGCGCCAACTACTGCGCATGCTCATGGAGATTTTTGCATAAAAAAGGGGTGTTGCAGCTAGAACCACAACACCCCTTAAACATCTAAAGCGCACTAGTATTAGCGCACTCACCATCCCTACACACTGCTCCTCGCTTCCTCGCACTGAACAAGATGCGAGGACCCGGGCTTGCAACCGGCGTAGCGGAGTTAGTAGATAGGGACAGCGGGAAATGCGTTAATCCATTGGAAGTACCTTAAAAAAAGAGGTCATTCTGGGTCTGTTGTTCCTAACATATCAACTTACCAACGGTTTGACTCTTAGGGACATTAGTCCTAGTTCAATTTCTTCTCTTTTATTCAGTAATTCGCAAATTGATACGTGTCTCTCACTGTATATCCAAACGTTCGAACTTTTGTTTAATAGTCATCGTACTACAGCTCTGACTCTTACTTTAATTCAAAGTAGCCGATTTCCACAAGTTTAGGATAGAAACTTTATGAAACCTACCGGCATAAGGCGGGATCTTTCTACTCACTAGGAACTATGCAGGTTCTTGCCCGAGTTGTTTACCGCAACTCACACGTCGACAGTTTAGAGGAAGTTTGATCTTCGATGTATCAACTTCCTCTCCGATGTCTTGCTCTAAGCGATGTGAGCTTAACCATTGTCCCCGTGAGTCCAACACCAATTAGAGTTTTCACTTGTACACTACAATTAGAGTTTTCACAAGTCTACTTTATTTAAAGTTTTCACAAGTCCACGACGGTTATAGTTTTAACATGTCCATATATTCAAAGTTGTCAAATGTTCATATATCCAAAGTTTTCACATGTCCACTACATTTAAAGTTATCACAAGCCCACTACAGTTAGAGTTTTCACTTGTCCACTACAATTAGAGTTTTCACAAGTCTACTGCAATTAGAGTTATCACAAGTCCACTACGATTAGAGTTTTTACAAGTCCATATATTCAGAGTTTTCACTTGTCCACT